>JASCZW010014520.1:0-22730 GCA_034211315.2 Aedes japonicus
AGGTTCCTTGTTTGAGTGCTGTAAAAACTACATCGATTCTGATCAACACGGCTTTTATCCGAAACGATTGGTTTCCACGAACCTGGTTCAGTTTACTTCTAGCTGCCTGCGTTGTATTTATTCTGGATGGCAGGTTGATGCTGCGTATATGGATCTGAAGGCTGCGTTTGATACGGTGGATCATGAAATTCTGCTTGCTAAGCTGGACATACTCGGCATATCATCTGCCGCTGTGGATTGGTTTAGGTCTTACTTGGTGAATCGCTCAGTACGGGTTAAGATTGGAACGTCGGAGTCGGAAGCTTTCACAAATAATTCGGGAGTTCCGCAAGGCAGCAACCTTGGTCCACTGCTCTTCTCGATCTTCATAAACGATGCCATCTTGCTATCCCCACCAGGGTCCCGCCTCTTCTACGCAGATGATTCAAAAATTTACAAAACTATAAAAGTCTATCAGACTGTTCCGACTTGCAGCATATGTTGTGTTTTTTCGCTGATTGGTGCTCAAGGAATCTGATGGGCTTAAGCATCGAAAAATGCAACATAATATCATATCACCGGAAAAACGCATCAATCATCTTCGACTATGTCCTCTCCGGGCAATCGCTCACTCGCGTTCAACACATCAAGGATCTCGGTGTTATTTTGGATAATGGAATGACATTCAGATTTCACTACAACGACATTGTGTCCAGAGCCAATCGTCAACTGGGCTTTATTTTTAAAATTGCTGACGAGTTTCGTGACTCGCTCTGCTTCAGGTCACTTTATTGCTCACTTGTACGTTCCATACTGGAATCATGTGCTATTGTATGGTGCCCTTTCCAGGCCATATGGATCGCCAGAATCGAAGCAGTTCAACGAAAGTTCGTAAGATACGCTCTTCGCTTTCTCAGTTGGCGTGATCCTACAAACCTGCCTCCGTATGAAGAGCGTTGCCGTCTGCTTAATATCGAGCCACTTGAGGTGAGACGAAAGGCCGCTCAGGCTTTGTTTGCTGGGAAGCTGCTCAGGGGTGAAATTGACTGTCCGGCACTGTTGTTACAGTTAAATTTGTACGCTCCTGAGAGACCTCTTCGTCAACGTGTATTTTTGCATCTTGAGCCACAGAACAACAACTATGCACTCCATGAACCAATTCGAGATATCAGCCAGCGTTTCAACGAGCGTTTCAATATGTTCGACTTCAACTTATCTGCTGACGTGTTTCGTCATCGGCTACTTGACTCTTTCCGTACTTCTGGCCGTAACCAAGTAATTTAAGTTTTTTTATTCATTTAGACATTTGTTGTCAGTTGAATTATTGTGATAAATAAATAAATAAATAAATAAATAATGAAATCGCACAAAAATACGCTGCTGCTTGCAGTACCGTTCGAAGAATTTGTTAGCGAGCAGGATTTCGTTCTTATCAAGCCAGCAAGCAACCAAACAGAACGTTGAAGAAAAGTTTCGTCACCAGAACTCGAGCTTGAAAATTGTACCAGAAGGTTTTGACGAAGTACCAAGGATGCCTGCTCATCGACGATGAAACTTACATCAAAATGGATTTCGGACAGCTTTCTGGCCAAAAATTCTACATGGCGACGGCACGAGGAGATGTTCCTGCGAAGTTGACGTTCTCTTTGATGGACAAATTTGCCAAAAAAAAAACTGATGATTTGGCAAGGGATATGCAGCTGCGGAGCAAAGACCAAATTGTTCGTGACGAATAAGACGATGGACTCGAAGCTGTACAAGGAAGAATGCCTTTCATTAAAGCTCATAAAGGTCCCGTGAAGTTTTGGCCAGATATGGCGCGTTGCCACTACAGCCGGGAAGTCATCGAGTGGTACCACGATAATAGCGTAGATTTCATCGATAAAAACATATATCAACCCAACTGCCCGCAGTTCTGGCCCATCGACAGATTTTGGGCAACAATGAAGCGGAAGCTTAAGAAAATTGGAAAAACGGCTCGGGACGCGACTCAGATGACCAAAATGTGGAACAAATGTGCCAAGGAACTTAACTCCGGAGGTGTGCAGCGTTTGATGAGAGGGATAAAAAAGAAAGTGCGAATTTTCATTAGAAACGGAGTGAAATGATTTGTATTGGTATTTGTATTAAATTTTGTATTGAAATGATTTTTTTTAAAGGACAGCACATTACCTTTGTTTTGATGTATTAAACTTATTTGTTCTTCAATCCTTTACCGAGATACAGATGATTTTATTATTCCGGATTCTAAATGGACCTAATTAGTGGAGTTAAGTGTAAGATTCAAGGTAAGGTACGGTTATGGTATTAAAATTGATGAAATAAAACTGCAAAATGCTAGCTAATGGGTTACATTTTATCATATTTGAAAAGGTGACCGATCCTAGGTTATTTTCTACAACGTTTTTTCCGTATTGCTATTTTATGTGGGCCACCCTTTAAATCTCATATAAATTGGTATACGTGCTGCCTTAGCCAACATTCTGATACTTGAGACACACACAATAGTAAAATCATTAAAATAGTAGTTAAATAATATACAACTAGGTCAAAGGAAAAACAGAGATAAATCATTAAAGGTTGATAAAGTGGTAGCTGTCGTTAAATTATCGTTCAGCATTTCGATTAGTCAAAAAACCATGATAATTAATACAGCCCAATAAACGTAAAACGTAGTCATTCCATTACTTTTGATCAACTCCACGAACAATCCTTTCCAATATCAGTCCTACCATAGGCCATGGCGTCAGGAAACAAATTTTAACGACTCAATGTTGACAATATTCTTTAATTTTACTGCACTCACTTGAAACACGCCCGGCACTGTCAGAAAAGTTCTCACAATATTACTAATTGGTGCGTTTCTCAAAGCCACAAAATGCACCTAATTTGAAGTCACTATAATGCTTTTACATATCGACGCCGGTTGGTGCGGTAATTCTCAGCTCCCGAAAGGGTGAAGTCAACGCCATATAAAACACCAACTTAATTACACTTTCCTCGAAAAGCTTACTCATGTACACACCAGCTCTCATTTGCTGCCGTCGCCGGTGATTTCAGCCTAGACAGGGCCAGCAGTGGAAAGACAGAGAGAGCGAGAGTGAGAGGGTGATGCTAATAGAGTGTCAAACTTTTCCCATCGAAATTGGATTGCAGTTCGCGTGTGCTTAGGAGCAGGCGACAACAGACAACCATTCGGATAGCTACATGCTCACGATTACTGGAACCTACGGTAAAAGTTGGTTTCCGCATGGCCAAGTTTGTTGGGAAAGTTATGTTGCCACATGTGCTGGAAACAAACCGAAACCTAATTGATCCGAGCGTAACCTTAAATATTTCAGGTTGATCAAACCCCAACACCGGGCACTGTAAGTGAAAAATGTAGATATGCAGGTTGCTTTGCATGAAATACAAAAGCATTCGCTCCAATATGTTAGTATTTCTAAAAAAAGGACGTGCTGAACGATTCGGCTCATAGTGTCAAACCACAGAACAAGTCACACTTCATTTCCTGCTTTTAATCGTTGAACTCTCCAATACGGACCTTGGTTGTTGCTGGGGCCATGTCCCTATCGATGTCATAAATAAACAATTTGGAAATAAGGGTCGAAAACGGCAACGGCATTCAAATTATAGTACAACATCATGGGCGATACTTAAAATCTATATCACAGATTGAAAATTGATAGCAAAGGACACGTAAATGCCGAAAACACATCGACTAATAGCCATGGTTTCCCCATTTTCCTATTTCATGGCAGCTCCAACGATTCCGAAGACGACAACGACGACGATGATGGTGATGATGATGATGGAAAAGGTGATGATAGCATTCCCTATGAGCATTTTGACGACAAACAACGTTATCGATCGTTGGCAGCTTAATTGTAGAAAAAGCAATTTTCAAATTGGCAGCAGATGGAATAATGGAAACAATTAGATTTTACGAAGCTTTGAAAGGGCATTCTGTCGTTTGTCGGTTGGCTGGATGGCAATCTCCACCTGAAATTCGATTGGGTGTAGCGAAACGAAGCATTCCGGAACCCAGCACAGAACGTTGGATTCAATTAGTTAGCAGTAGCTGTCAAAAAGTTCCTGGAAAGCCAGCTTTTAAAATTGATTGAAAATTATGAGAATTGGCTTGGTCAGCGGCGTGGAGTAGTTTGGAGTTTGGAAGCGAAAAATGGATTGTGATCAAATCAACTGAAGTGGAAGAAGCCTTGCCTGATGGTATTTTTGTTCAGGCATATGATTGATATTCAACGAAATAGCAGTGGAAGGGCTATTAGAAGAATTGTGTTTGGTACTTATTAACACAGATTTACAACTTGATGATGGAATTAATGCAGCTCATTGAGTTTGTCAGCAGGAACACACAGTTGAGCTTACTTCTGCAACTCGACCTTCAGATATTCGATTAATTACCAATACTTCTAACAGTACTTTTAATTTGCGAAAAAAGCACAGGAAGTCGAAGCTTATAAAAAAAAGTTTCTGGAACATTGGTAGTTTTAAAATGTGAGGATTGCAGCAAGCCGTGCTTTAAAACTGTCGTGTTTTTTGTTTTTACTGCGTCGTTAGTCACTTTTGCGTGACATAATTAATGGCGTGACATAATTAATTAATTAATGGTTCCCTAAGGCTTGTTCATAAAGCACGTAGATTTGTTTTTGAAAATCTCAGAACCCCCACCCCCTCCCACCTCGTAGACTTTTCTTCATAATTGGAGTTGCTAAGAATCATAGGGATTTTGAGTTGGATCCTTCCATATGGCCGAAAGGAATCTTTTTCCGAGAATTTGAGAACCATCAATCTGAACGGGATTTTTGGGGACCTGCACAAGTTTCCTCAACAGACGTTGGAACGTTAGCAATGCAAGCCTTGGTGACTCCATCGCATTAGCTTATCTCGAAAATCCAAATGCTGAATTCCACCCCGTTTGCAGAGATGTTCTTAAAGACAATCCATGCCTGATGCCTTCGCGAATTTGCAGCTAAATAGATAAACAAATGGACAGTAATGATGAAGCTTAGACCAATCGCTACAAGACACCCAGATCACACCGTCAGCCGTTCCAGACACCAGGACACGCCGTAGGAAGCCATTTGGAAGCGCTTGAGCCCTCCGACCCAGTCTACATAGTCGTCCTGGTTCTGTTGTCGAAAGCGGTGAGAGGCTCTTTCAGCAACCTCTATCCGGCGAGTATTCCTTTATTTCTACGAATGTCCAGAGTCTGATCGAAACCACTCATTCTAGAGACTACCATTAGCCTCGCTCTGCGGCTGATCAATCGGGTGCTCATCCATCCGAGATAACGAGACAAACTCTTACGGCGGAACCTGCAATTCCCATGACTGCGCCCCGTGTACTACCAAAATTTTGGTGGCTCTTAGTGATGGTTGCTATGACAATTACGCTCTCACTGAGACCTGGCTTAACGTTAATACTACGACGAATCAACTCTTGACGATTCCTTCACCAATACAAATCCCGTTCAGTCAATCTTCCCAATAGCTTATCGACAGAGCAAATATGGGCTGCATTGGCTACCGACGATGCATCGCTCTACAATTGCGTGATTTACTTTCCTAACGACCGAGTAAATTACGCAATTTGGATCGAAAAGCATCTTGACTTGCTGAACTGGGTCGTTTCGCAGTTGAATCCAGGGGACAAGGTGATCATTCTCTGTGATTTCAACTTGGGCACGATTTCCTGGCAGCAACATTCTCTTGGGCACTACTTGCCTATCGTTTTTTTTTTATCTACGCTTGGCATGACATTACGAGAACTGCTTGGTGCGTATAGTACCACTCAACTCAGACAGCTGACTGACGTTCAAAACGAGAATAATCGCATGCTTGGTCTGTGCTTTGTTAGTGACGATTTGCGCAGTTATTGAAGCACCAGCACCGCTTGTTGAAATCTGCCCGCATCATCCACCCTTCGTTTTGAAAGTTGCGGTAAATCCATTGTGTCGCTTCCGTGATTCCTTTGACAGGGTTTTCTACGATTTCAGTAAGGCTGATTTCAGCGGAATGAACGATTTCTTGGGATTTGTTGACTGGGACGAGATTATCGATGTTTCTGACGTAAATCTTGCTGCATCGACAATGCCTGGTGTACTACTGTATGCCATTGATAGTTTGTTCCAGTAAGGACGAAACTTGAATCAACTAAACCAGCTTGGTCGAATTCCGCTCTCAAACGCCTCAAAAGAGTGAGACAGGCAGCTCTGAGTAGACACATATCGCACGGATTTTACAAAATCGTGTTACGTGGAAGCGAACGCTGAGTACGAGCAATTAAAGCATTATCTCTATAACGCATCTACAAAAAAGCCGTAAGTCCAACCGCAAAAGCTTTTGACGTCACTTCAATGATCAACGGAAGGAAGTTGGTTTGCCCTCCACGATGACGGATGATTTGAAGCTGTTCTACGCGTTCTAAGCATCCACTAGACGCCGTTTTTCTGCAACAACAGCTGGGGACGTTCGCTGAATGGAGTCGCATCGATCGGATGACATTGAATGTGTCTAAGTGCTCAATGATTTCACTTTGCCGTAAACGTGAACTCTACCAATTCGCTTTGACCGGATTTGAGCTGCAGCGCGTAGCGACGGTTAAGGACTTCGAGAATTTGCATCGGTTCCAAAGCCACTTTCAAAGACCACGTAGCATACGTCGTGTCTAAGGCATCATCACAGTTAGGCTTCCTGTTCTGTTTTTCAAAAAATTAAAAAAATAGAAGAATGTTTACTGCTTGAAATCGCTACTGCGCATTCGTCCGCTCTATTCTGGAAAATTGTTCTATTGTCTGACCTCCTTATTACCAGAATGAAATCCAGCGTGTTGAGACCATCCAGAGGAAATTCATTCGATTTGCCCTACGTCATTTCAGGTGGAGAGACCTTTTCAATCTACCCAGTTATAGCAGTCGGTGCCAGCTCATCAACCTGCATGTCCTTGATAGAAGTGGCATATGTCTGTTTTATAGGCAATCTCATGCATAGGAACATTGATTGTTCTACACTGCTCAGCATTTTGGACATAACTCGACTCGAGTTATTAGTACGAGACACTGAAGAAGTCTGCACATTGTAGACGAAATACGCGTATCTGTCGAAGATAAGCAAAGGTAGTTGGAATTAAATGGAGATTACTAATTTTTCGTCTTATTTATAGTTAATTTAGATCTCGTTTTTGCGCCTTTGGCTAGAGTGTGCATGGCCAAGAAGGTCAATTCTTCCGTCTAGTTCGTCCAGCAGGCAATAAAGCAGGCCGGACTTCATGACAAGGAGCCAATCCGAACCGATAAACAGAAAACAGTGGCCAAAAATCGCTTCAGGAAATTGTACCGCGAATGGTTGGTGCATATAATCCCTCTAACATCATAAACTTTCAGCTGTTTAACCCTTATGTGATCGACAGGGTATCCGGGTACCTTTTCATGTTTTACATTACTAATTTCCATAGTTTATTTTAAGCCAGGAAGCTGAAATACAGTGACATCTTAAAAATAGTTAGAAGGCAACTTTTTGCATTAAAACATTTCGTACAGTAGCAAGGGGGCCGAAGGGGGGGACTTCGATTTTTTTACCCCTTAAGTGATCGACAGTACCCACCAAATTTAAATGATTATAACTCTGGCTTTTATTGACCGATTTTAATTCTTTTGGCACCGTTAGGTTCCAAAACTCATTCGCTTTAGGGACATTATCAGCAATGACCATTTGAATGCATCTGGTTCCCGTAAATCCGGGTTACCAGGGCTGTGTTTCGGAACGGAGATACAATATCGGAACATCTATTGAATTTGCAGGAATGTATGTCAGAATGTTTGGAATAATTCCTAGAAACTATTTATATCATATTGTGGACCATATGCCAACTTGTTCTTGGAACGGCCATTCTGTAACAGGTTCTCGTGGGGCCTAGAGTGGCCATAAACACATTTAGAAAGAAAGCCTGGCAAAATGGGTATCAAAATTCATGAAATTTCTCCAGTAGGATATTTCTCAACGTTTTGTGGCCATCTGATTGATTTATCGTTGGACCTGTCAATCTGGAACAGGTTCCCGTGGTGCTAGAGTGATCATGAACATTTTTGAAGGAAACCTTGACAATGTGGTTATCAAAATTCATGAAATATAGAATATTTCTCAACGGTTTGTGGCCAGTTTTGTTCATGGCCACTCAGGCCTCACGGGAACCTGTTTCGAGATGACCTTTCCGAGGACAATGTATCAGATGGTCACACAATGTTGTGAAATAGTTTTCTGGTTATATTTCATGAATTTCGAGGCCCATGTTGCCTGAGTTTCCTTCTAAACATGAACATGACCAGTTGCGGCTATACGGAAACCTGTTCCGAAGAAACAGGCCCGAGGATAAATCATCCGATGGCCTCAAAACGTTGGGAAATATCCTACTGGAGAAATTTCATGCATTTTGATACCCATATTGCCAGGGTTTTCTTCTAAAAATGTTCATGGCCACTTAAGGCCCCACAGGAACCTGTTCCGGATTGACCGGTTCAAGGACAAATCATCAGGTGGCCACTAAACGTTGAGAAATATCCTACTGAAGAAATTTCATGAATTATGATACCCATATTCATCAATCATCAATCATCATCATCATCATCATCAATCATCAATATTGCCAGGGTTTTCTACTGAACATGGTCATGGCCACTCGAGGCCCCACGGGATCCTGTTACAGAATGGCCGTGTCGGCATGTGACCCACAATAGAATTTTAGTAGTTTCAAGTAATTATACCAAAGATTTTGACTTCCATTTCCGGAAATTTAATAGAAAATTCCAAATAGTGCCTCCGTACCGGACCACAGCCCCGGTAACCCGGATTTACGGGAAACAGATGAATTCAAACGGTCATTGCTGATTATTTCCTTAAAGCCAATGAGTTTTGAAATCTAACGGTGCCAAAAGAATTAAAATCGGTCAATAATAGCCACAGTTATAACCATTTGAATTCGGTGGGTACCCGGGTCGATCACTTAGAGGTGTTTTTTTGTCGAACACATAAGGGTTAAAAAATACCAATCGGTCAACCATGCCTGTTGATGCGTGCCAGGCTCAACCATGTGTATATTTGATAAAGATTCCAGTAATTCAATTACATTAACAAAAAACATAATAGTTTGTTTGTGCCCTATGCAATTACTAAACATTTGACAATAAATCATACCTAATATCCAATGTAATAACTTAGTCAACATACAAAAATAGCACAACAAAGAAATTTGTAAAACTCCGTACAAAAATATGGTGCTTTCCACGTTTCTAGTGTTAGATCAATGAATGGAATTTCGTCTTTCGAAATGATTGAATAAATATTGAGGCAGCAAATCGTTAATTACTCTACTCATTGCCCAACCGTGATGATAAGCAAATTTTAACAGCAAAAAGTCATGCTAAGGAGCTCAACACCAGTTTTTTGCGAACATTTTCTTGTATCATAATGGATGACGAAACATACGTACTCGAAGACTTCAAACAGCTTCCTGGTCTGGCTTTTTATACCGCAATGCAAAGGAACGCTCCTGCCGAGCATTTCCGGACAAAAAAGATGTCTGCAAAAGCGGTTGCTATAGGTTATCAAAAGCCACGACTCTTCAGCTCTGTTTGGTCTGATTTGTCTCTTGTAGCTATGCGAAATCCATACCATTCCAAGTATAAGCTACAAGAGGTCAATTGCATGCCAAAAACAGCCAGTCCGCCAAACTGTCCAGAACTTCGCCTAATAGAGTAGATTACTGGGCTTTAGTTAAGCGGAAACACTTCGAAGCAAGTGGTACCGATGATTTCAACAGAATATGGAGAACCGTCACGGAGGACGTATTTGAGAATACCGTACGGAACCTGATGGCGGGTGTGCCACAGAAAGTTCGAGAATTTTACCGAAAGAAGGATTAACATCTTGATGAACACTTTCTTATGTAGATATATCTCTGCTATTGTGAAATAAACAATCGGTTGCGTTGAACTCTGGGTAAATTTCGGACTGCCTTCATAGGTAGATGGTTTATTCTATAAAATTGTCTTGATCATCAGCCGATTTCCAATCAACCCACCGAAAGTTTGGTTCGTTCAATTATGCTTGATTTTCCATAATATCTTTCTCAGATTATTATCATTTCAAAGAATCCAATTCATTCTGAGCTGCTTATGGATTAACTTTGTCGCCAAAATAAAAATCTGCTTCTGAAAAATCATGCAAATAACAAGCCGATTCTTCGAATTCTATTAAATACATAATTTTACCGTGAAATTTGTACAAGAGACAGGTATCCGCTTACAATTCCTCAGAAACGTTTGATGTTCAAACGCTGAATGCTAAACGCATGAGCCACCCCTACGAGTTTTTTGTTGCAAATACGAAAAAAAAAAAAAGCAAAAAAGAAACACACATCCATCGGGGAAATAGCTGCGCTCGGTGAAACGTTTTGATTGTGCTATATTCGAAATGGAGAGCTCCCAATATGATGTGAACATAAAAAAGCAGCTCTCATTCCTTGCAATTACCTACCTACATCGGACAAGATGAGGCAAAAGATTTTCCCCCAGGCGCAATCTTTTCTACATGGCAAATACCGCCGTTGTCGCGCTGGAGTACAGTAAGGATCCACCGGGCTTTGATTTGAAACACAAACAGAATGCTTGAAATAAATCTGATTTTAACGAGGCACGTCATCTTCCTCTCATCCTACAGGCAAGAAGTGGCGTGGACGCAATACCAAAGAAGCTCTCGGGCTACGGAAAGTGCCGGTGTGTTTTCCCCCCTTCCATGGGGGAATTGCGATGCTTCAGGTGTGTGTGTAGGTGTGCATTGATTTCGTAGATACTCTGATTTGCTAGAATGGGCCATAAGATGGGTTCAGAGGATCAAGATAGCGACAAATTTCGGGGGAAGACCTGTTGCTTAAGAAACAGCGCGGGTACAACAAATCTGTAATTCTGAAAAATTTCGCAGTTTAGAAATTGTTCGTGCACTCGAAAAAAATGTCACATAAGTTTCACTGGAAACAACATGTTACCTTATAATATTCCTGGTGCAGTTGAAAACCGAAATATAGCAGTCGCGTCAATCGATTTTACTCCCGTTCCATAAGTCCAAACAATGGCGCATCTAGTGCGCTGTATGGCGCATCTGATGCGCTATACAGCGCACTAGATGCGCCACTGTTTAAATTCATAGAACGGGAGAAAATTCGATTGGCGCGACTGCTATATTCCGGTTTTCAACTGCACTAGGAATATTCAATACAATCTGAGATGCGTTTGTTTCATTCTTTATAGAACATATTGAAAGTTATACAATAACCTTATCAACACAACTTATACATTAATGTATAGGGTGAAAACTTTTCAATGGCGTTTAAAAGGATTGTGGAAGACAATCAACTTCTTGATTTCAATTCCCAATTGGTATGTTATTGCTAATTATCACCACCAAACTGTTTTATTTTGAGCATTAAACATATAGGGAAGCGGAACCTATTTTCACCATAGTACATATATTCATCACATTCTGCAGCCATCCAACTTCAAACGTAAAAAAAGGTTTACTTTCTCCAATAAATGGACGCAGTAACCAAGAATATATAATCCTGGCGAATAAAATTAGGCATATAGAGCATTTCTCTGCCAAATGAGCAAATGACTGAACTCGACCCTCTCCGATTTGGATGAAACTTTGCACATGTCTTCGGAATTGGTGATGATGGATTTTCCGCGGGTTAAGGGAATTTTTTGACTCAAGGCATTTTTGACGTAGACTACGTCT
This sequence comes from Aedes japonicus, assembly GCA_034211315.2. Lineage (NCBI taxonomy): Eukaryota > Metazoa > Arthropoda > Insecta > Diptera > Culicidae > Aedes > Aedes japonicus. Next base: position 11,790 of record JASCZW010014520.1, read on the forward strand.
TACGGCAAGGGTAGGGTGTCAAATGAAAATCTAAAATATTGTGACCGTCACGAAAAACCGTACGTTTTGTACGCGAATAACTCAAATAATCCACGATAGATTTACATGATTTCTTCTTCAATCGGTCGGAAATTTTACCGCGCTCCAATTCAATTGTCAAACATTATTCTCAAACAATAGTAAACTATTGAAAATAACGCATATATAAGGTGATGTCTTATAATGTCATTTTGCAGAGTAAATTTACCAAATTTCCTATCACAGATTTCAAATCGAAGCAAGGAACGTCTTGCATCATCTTCTTCTTCTTTGTGTTAGAGAGAGACTTTAACCAATCATGTCATTCGTCTCTCCATGTACGTCTCGCAGGCAGCTGAGAACGGCATAGAACGCACACTTTGGAAAATTTTGCCTCAGTCGCTTGGCAGCATTGAAGCTGTGCGGCGGCGGTCGCTGGTAGCTGTTCGCAGGCAGCTGGTCGCAGCTGCTTCATTTGCCGGCAGCGGAGCAGCAGTGCAGTATGTGGAAATTATCTGTCCTTTTGAGGACAATAAATTTTTAAAATAAAAGAGTTGATTAATAAGGCTCGCGATAATGCGTTTTAATCGTGTTGGTTTGTGCGACCCCATAAGCCGCCATGTTATCTCACCGCGGCGATTTTTCCGTCGCGATTTCGCTGCGGCGGCAAAAAAAAACGCTGCAGTTTGGTGGAGCCTTTAGAGAACTAATCTTAAATTTAGTTCGGTGATCGATGGAGGGCGAGCCGTCGGTAAAAATTTTACCCAGCTGGTTAGCGCAATCCATAAATTGATAACCTGTCCTTTTGAGGACAACCAATATAATTAAAAGAGTTGTTTATACAAGAATTAAACTTTTATTTCGTTCGGTTTGTGCGCCTAATATCATGGTGCCGATTCCTTCGCCGCAACTGCAAAAACACCTCCATGGATGGCGAGCCGTCGGGAAAATTTTACCCAGCTGGTTGGCGCTACCCACTAATAAATAATCTGTCCTTTTGAGGACAACCAATCCAGTTCAGAGAGATATAAGAATTAAATTAATATTTCGTTCGGTTTGTGTGCCATTTAATCTAGTGCCGATTTGTTTGTCACTTTTGAGAAACATAGTGAAAGTGAGAATGCCTAACCGATTTGATCCAGAACGCTTGCACAGATTCAGGAAGCGCATAAAAAGCGAACATACGGGAAATCCTCCGAAACGACCGTGCACCGATGCCGAGGAGCTCGTAGTTATCGGGCGAAATTGAAAGCAGCAAGAGGTAATGCGTTGCCAACAACTAGCTGGGACGCTGGAGACTAGATATAGGAAATTGATATTTATTAAATTTAAATCAATTTGACAAAGTGCATGTAATCAAAGCAATTGAATATCTCTCTATGTTATCGCTACCTGTCTAAATAAATTTCAACATAGTATTAATTGTATTCTGGTGATGACATGCACCCCGTGTTTTACATCATATGAACCTAAAAATGATATCGATACAAATAATGCACTGAACATATTTTAATGTGTGATTTTCTCAGGTGTTTATTTTATATTTATAAGAATTAATTATATATTAACCAACCTTTTCTCCCACACCCATTGCAAAGAATAATGATATTTTATAAAACTCACTCTCTTTCTTCTGCGAGATCTTATATATTTATATATATTTCGATTTCCTTAACGTTTTAGCCATGATGGACTCACTAATTTAGCTGATATTCACATAGAAACATGAATAATAATTTCACATGAAAACCATAGACCATACTTTAGGTACGCATTTAACCTTATATTCCCAACTATGGCGTGATGTATTCATCACATAGTAAAATGTAGAACCTAAAAGTTTTCAATGGAAAAGTAAGAGTGAGCGGTTGTGTATTTTTTGAAGGGCTTATTAATACCAACACCTATATAACTAAATGCATATAGTGGGAATTTTAATGTTTTGAAATGGAATGGCACATAAAAAAGTCATTTAGATGTTATAAAGTAGCTTTATATTTCGTATGGTATACCGAATATAGCCGAATGCCCGGAGCGATAATATAAATAAATGCCCGGAGCGATGAAATAAACAAACTTTACTGAAATTCGTTCGAACAAGTATCTTTAATGATATCCATATCCTTCGAAAGTTTTCGACTCAATAATGTAAGTTGGTGACTTTTCATTGTCCAGTACAGAAAACGCCTTGTTAAGCATGTCTTAGCAAAGGTATAACTAGTTGAATATCGTTTCTAGCTAAACTAATATATGAGTTATAGTTAAAATTGTAATCGTGCGCTACATAATCGACTGAGTCAAGGGACATGTACCCTATATACTTGTATATAACCTTACAACAACTGCAAGATCATTTTTGTTATTTTCTGTTTGATAAAACTTCCTGAATTTTGAACATTTTTAGAGACGCTTCCACATCTGAAAATGTTGCAATTGATTTTTGTGTTTTCATAACAATCACTAAACCTGTCGGATATGTTCTGATAACGAATTTTATCGTTATTTAAATTCTAGAGTATTTCAATGTTTATTATTACCCTTGAAATCTAGAATTGCTAAAATTGCATAAATTGCAAATCTTTGATTCTTTGAAGTTGAATTAGGCAAAGGCATACTACAACTCAGATTGTATACAAATTATCCGAATGGTATGGTATTTAAATGGTAAATGTTGAAAAGGAGACAAGGCATCAGTCAAAATATATGTTTGTATGTACGTATTATAGAATTTCCTCCGCTGCCTGTCGTTACTGAAATCCCCCAAACGATGCAAAACATTGTTGATGGTTCCGGCGATGGTGAGAATTCCGAGATACAGGCCGTTCAGGCACAGTATGGCATACGAATAAACATTTAGTAATGTTAAGTGATTATGATTATAAGAATGAGCAAAACTATCATTAATTAAATAATTATATATTCCCCAACAGATCCTTAACTATCCTCTAGGCCTTAAAGATAGTCCATCGTAAAACGTGCAACCGTGGTCGTGTCATCATTTAAACCAAAAGGCCCTTTTCAGGGCCACCAAAGAGTTATAAAGAGTGCTCAAGATAATTTTCCCACACACTGACTTCATAAAACCAAACGGACCTTTTCAGGGCCACCAAATAATATCTCAAGAGCGTACAATAGAATTTTCTTACATATTGGGGGTGATTCAAAAATGACGTCCACTCTTTAGGGGGTGGAGGGGGGTATCAAATTTGTGACAATATGTGACAGGGGGGGGAGGGGGGTTATAAAAATGTGACATCCAACAATTTTGCATTTGGTAATCTAAATTTATCTGCGTTAATACGAAAACAAAGGCGTCGAAAAGTTTGAGTGTACGGTAAATGAAAATACACATTTTACTTAGTTGTGTGAGTGCAAAAAATTATTTACTTTTGTCATACATGTTCTTATCGTCAATGAGCACGAACCGCACGAGCTGTGCTTTATTCTGAAACTTCGTCGAAGTTTAATTTTGTTGAAAATCCTATTGTGTTCATTTTTGGGAACGAGAATCCTATTGTGAAGAACTTTTCAAATAAAAAATCAGCACCTTGGAAACGGAAGCTTTGAAACCGATAGATACACTGAAGGTTTTTTTAAGCCAGCAGACCTTCTGTTGCGAATGGAGGGATTTTTAAAAAATGTTCCAAAAATACCACCAGATGAATGAACTCCAGCCTTTCAGTTCGGAATTCCTCCGGATTCGGACAAAAAAGTTCCCTCTTATTTTGCATGTCCTAAATAGGATGCAATTTCCAAAGAATTGGATATTATTAATTCCGAGATTTCCAGCCTGCTGATTAGAGAGCGAAATGACATGCTTTCGGGTATACAGAAAAGACGCTGTCTGACCTGATCAACCGCAGGAAAGCGCTAAATATGGCCCTGGAGAAGTAGAAATCAAATCAGCAACGTCAAAAGACAAGCAGATTGAACCGAAAGAAGATTCTTGAGGAAAAATTTGAAACAAACGCTCATCTTACCAAGCGTCTCAAGATGCGGCCTGATACAGGACGACCTCCGATAGAGAGTAACCAAGCATATAGACTGTTCCAGAAGGTATGAGCACACTGTCAAAATACGAACAAGGTATGTTTATTTTTAGTTTCAATAATTTTATTTGTGTTTCATATGATATTTTACTCTCGTTTAATCAAAATATTTAATCATAGCCAAGACTCCTAACTTTTCCTCGAACATGACCCATTCTGCACTGCACAGTGGTACTTCCCACCATTTTGACCACTTTTGGTCAATCTTTTTTAATTTTTTGGATGTCGTCCGCTGGTTTTATGAATTTTCGAAGCTTTGCTTTGGATAAAGTCCAAAACGTCTCGATTGGACGTGCCTCAGGCAGTTCGGAGGATTCATGTCCTTCGGCACGAAACATACATTATGACTTTCGTACCATTCTAAAAGTATCCTTTGCGTAATGACATGACGCCAAATCAGGCCAAAACACTACTTGACCTTCGTGCTGCCTGATCATCGGCAATAATGGCTTCTGGAGACATTCCTTAACGTATTTCTGAGTGTTCATCGTCTCCGTTGTGATGTACGGACTAGATGTTTTACCACACTCGCATATTGTCTGCCAAACTATAACCTTCTTACTGAATTTTTCGGTAAAAATTGCCTTCTCCGTTTCGGGGATGTCTTTGTCTTCGCTGACAGTATAGAGTTGTGGTCAGGAAGCGTTTTGTAATCTAGTTTCACATACGTTTCATCGTCCATTGTTATACACCCAGTATTTCTGCACAATAACGAATCGTAGAGTTTGCGGGCCCGTGGTTTCACGGACGCGGCCTGTTTTGGGTTCGGGAACTTTGAATAAAGCACCATCCTTTGCGAAAAAAAAATTAATCAATTTATCATCAACAAGAAATTTTGATTCCAGTCCTGTATGGAAGTTTCAAAATAGGGTATTCTGTCTTTTTTGAGGTATGAAAAAATTTATGAAATTTTTTACAATTTTGCTAATTGTGATTTAAAAAACTAATTCGAGAACTGATCGTCTTAGGAAAACATTCTTGTGGTGGAAAGTGCACAAAAGTTTCTAGGGCTCAGGAAAATCGAAAAATAACATCGTCTATACCAAAATTGCCCACAAAATTGAAATATTGATTTCTTGAAACCTTTGTCAAAGTGGGATCATTTCAGTAGAATTTCCCAGACTGTTCAAGGTAAATCTTGAAAATCCTCGATGTATTTCAAAAACAAAAAACTCACCGCTTTCACATTTGTATTCATGATTCCATTTCTTTTCCACTTTCTGATCATATTCTCTTTCGGAATTATGAGTAATTTCAAGATTTTTCAGAACTTTTTTCTACGAATCATGATGTTTTGCGCTACAAGAAAAATTATGTATATTTCCATATAATTTTCCATATCTCGAGAATGGATAAACATCCAATATTGATATATCAAAATTTTGGTTTGAATGTTTTCGACATACAAACGATGTACAAACATATATTAAAGGGTGATACGGTCAAAATTTGGTCAAGGGAAAACGCGTGTAAATCAGTGAAATCGTTTATTTAAAAAATCAAATTAAATTTCTTTTTCAAGTTCAATTAGTATAAAATTCAGGAAAAATATTCAGTTAGGCTTCCGCTTTTCCAAATCCGAATTGCCGGGCCTTACGCTTGATCCCTGCTATCAGATTTTGTACAGCCACCTTGTCCACCTTCCTTGCCACCAGAAAGCCAGTTTGCCTTGAACTGCTGCTCGTCCTTAGCAGTTTTTTGGTCTTCTTTAGGTTCCGCTTGACAATAGCCCAGTATTTCTCAATTGGGCGGAGCTCTGGCGTGTTGGGAGGGTTCTTGTCCTTGGGAACCACCTGCACGTTGTTGGCGGCGTACCACTCCATGGCCTTTTTACCGTAATGGCAAGATGCCAAATCCGGCCAAAACAGTACGGAACAACCGTGTTTCTTCAGGAAAGGCAGCAGACGTTTATTCAAACACTCTTTCACGTAAATTTCTTGGTTGACAGTCCCGGAAGCTATGAAAATGCTGCTTTTCAAGCCACAGGTACAGATGGCTTGCCAAACCAGATATTTCTTTGCGAACTTTGACAGTTTCGTGTGCTTGAAAATATCTGCTACCTTTCCCCTTCCTTTTGCCGTATAAAACTCCTGTCCCGGAAGCTGCTTGTAGTCGGCTTTGACGTAGGTTTCGTCGTCCATTACCACGCAGTCAAACTTCGTCAGCATCGTCGAGTACAGCCTCCGGGATCGCGCTTTGGCCGTCGTATTTTGGTTATCATCGCGATTTGGAGTCACTACCTTCTTGTAAGTCGATAGTCCGGCTCGTTTTTGGCTCGATGCACGGTTGTAGACGATACACCCAGCTTATTTGCGGCATCTCGGAGAGATAGGTTAGGGTTTCGCTTGAAACTACGCGAGCAAAATTTTGATACGCTGCTCTTCTTGCTTGGACGGCATTTTGACAACTGAAGAGTGAATTCCAAAATCAAAATAGGAGCAACGTTCTACACACACACCTTCAAAATGAGGGTGTTCAGGTTTTTAAATGCTAAATTGAAAGAAATACGTCAAGTTGATATTGACCAAATTTTGACCGTATCGCCCTTTATGTTGTATAAAATATCTTTCCAGCCCTTTTTTTCTGTTGATTAGAAAATTTCAAGCACTTTTTACAACTCAATTTATGTTTTACAAAGTTTGCACTGCAAACTTCAATTATTCACCTAAGCTGAACTGCCATCAGTCACTGGTGTTTAAACCAGATTTTGCCCGATTATGGGGTAACTTTTGCTCAAAAATCTGTTACTTATGCACAAAAGTGAGGAAAAAACCGGTTTCCACATTAGACCCGGGGTTATCTCATAGATGTGTAAGTGCATTATAGAGTGTGGTTCATGAGTTATGAATTTTTAAAGTAAGTATTATTGGAAAAACTAAAAATGTTACTCCTCGCACGGAGAATAAATAACATAACAATTAATGTATGTAAAAATGTTATAAACTCAACTAAAACTCCCCATTTATTAAATTTTGTCTATTTTAATCTAGTTAATTCGATGGTTGTAAAGATGTTAATGTAAACCACTCATACCGATGTTGATCTAGAGGAAAGCTACGAATCAGCATATATTAATAAAGCTTTGTTTTTGTATCTTCAAAAACTATCGCACCTTTAATATTTATCAAGAGTTATAAAAATATACAATGAAATTATTAATTGAATAGGCATTTCTGAATTAGAATCAGTCAAGTTTTTTTCTGCTTTTCAACTAAGATTATTTCAAATTCAAAACTGCCGTGTTTCTTAAATGAGTGCAGTTTAAAAAAATATATATAATCAAAAACTACGTTTTTTTGCAGAAGAAAACATGTCATACGATAAGTCCATCTGTTACGCATATCTTGATTTATCTCTGCCAGTTATTTCAAAACACACTTCACCTATCCATGGACAGAAGAACTATACATATGTAATTATGTAAATGATTCAATTTGAACTAAAATACACGTTATTATTGAAATCGACAAAACCAATATGCATATATTCTTTTTTTCAGAAGTGAGACATCCAAGGGGGGGGGGGGTAATCATATTTGTGACAAAGTGTGACAGAGGGGGGGGGGAGGGGGGTATAAAAACCTGAAATTTGATGGACGTCATTTTTGAATCACCCCTTGGCTTCAAAACGCTGGTATAATGTCCCATAAGAGCCGCACCCGTCATATTGTGACTTAAACTGCTTCTATCGGAAAGGGTAAGCGACCGGCACGAATTATTGAAACCCTTTTTAACGCTCGCGAGTAGCCACACAGAATTTCCCTGACATTATGATGCATCACTTGGTTTAACGTAGTCTACGTCAACCGGTCGTGTCTTGTACACAACCCCACTGATTTTTTCAAAAGGGCGTATGTGTTTTGTCATGCGTATTTTTCAAAAAATCATAACTTGAAAACCGTTTGTTGTAATAAAATTACGTCTGAGAAGAAGTTGTAGTTAATTAATTTGACTTTATGAAAAAAATATGTACACTGTAAAAAAAAAAAAAATTTCTTCAAAAAATTAAAAAATTAAGCTTAAAAATCAATTAGCAAATCTGTCCAACGTACGATTTTTTAAAATTTTTTTTTTTCAAAAGGCTTTGAGTCATAAGAAAAAGAATAGTAGTTAGTTTACGATGGAGCAACTGAAGATAAAAAAGTTCTTACAAGTAAGAAAAATTCAAGTTTTTTCTAATTTGTTGTTTTTGCATAAATAACCATATTTTAATAATATAATACGATTTTTCTAATGATTTTCAACAAAAATGCTCTTGGTTAGCAACATTCTAAATGTATCCGTTTTCGAGATAATTTGAAATTAATGTCGAAAAAATGGCTTTTTCCATGAAAATATCCCTTTTACAAATGTTAGTCGTGATTGTCCATCTGCAAAAGTTTTCTTTTCAAATTGTACATAAAATTTTCTACAATTTACTTTTTATTACCGAGAATACTAGACAAACTTACATTAATTGTTATGTTATATATTCTCCGTGCGAGGAGTAACGATTATAATGTAGAAGGAGATGTTCGCTCGTCACCATGAGGCACCAAGAGTGAACAACAATGTTTTTGGCTAGAATGAAAGATATGAAGAGAAATTTTTGATAGTTCCACTAGTGTGCGGCAGGCTTGGAAATATAGCGGATGTTAGGCAAAAATGTCGTTGGTTCGAGTACCACTGTACACATGCCCTTTTCGCTTAATTTTAATAAAACATCATAAATCATCGTGAAGTGCTGTCAAATGATCTTCTTCATTTTTGGGTGTAGTAGTGAAGAGCATTAACTTGTTTGTATTTTTTTCTTGATTAAAATCAGTACGATTAACATATGTACACAGATGGGAATAATGTTTTTCGCCATATTATTAATATAGGTACATAGCAGTTTCAACTTTTCCGTATTAAATTGGAATAAAATTATCAGAATCGAATGTTTTGTGTGTTGCTAAACGATTAACGGTAAATGGACGAATAAATTGTGAATAACTTGTGTACTCAGTGTTCGGTATTCAGTGCATATTCACCGATTTCCACTGCTTATTGAGCTCAATATAGGTATGGTTTCCCTAGTTTTAAACTTAATAAACATCGTTTTGTTGGACGCGGAATGGTGGATTTAATTTGTGTTATCCGTATTTGGAAACTGACAGATGTATTCTAAGCATTGGTTTGATTGTTTGTATTCATCAATTCCACACATAATATATATATACTGTTCCAGAACGTATGAGCACACTTTCAAAATAACAAAAATGTCATGTTTTTTTTAGTTTTAATAATTTTATTTGGCAAATCATATTTGTATTTGTGTTTTAGCTTTTCAACTTTTTTTTTTGGGTTTGGTAAACGAGCGGTTTCATTGGCGCCCAACGTGGGGCACAGTGCTCAGTATGTGTGAAATGATGAGACTAAGGCATAAGTTCATTTAGAATTTAAATTTTAAATAATTTAAAATGAATTCTATTTAAACATTACCTTTTTGTAAATTATATTCAAAATCACAAAGGCCGAGTCTTCGCTTTTCGTGATTCTATCCACCAAGAACTATTATTTAAAATAAAATGACAAAAGGGTATTGAAACAAGTATTGTTTCACTTTAGTATTATTTATATGAAAACTATTCACTGCACTCAAGAATTCAACAATACTTCACCAAAGCGCACCTCAATAATTTAAGGAATTAGTATTAGTAGTATTAGTACTAATTAAATTATACATAATTATATATAATATTATATACAGTTGACTTAATTTTGTAGGCTATCTACATTTTATCTTTAATATCATTTTTAAGTGAAGCTTTTATCCGAAATTATTGGAACTTTTTATAGCAACCATATGTTTTCAATTTTAAGGCTTGAAGGTAAACAGTTCTTGAAATAAATCAAAACCTGTAGCTTCAAAACACAAGCCAAAAAAATGAGCACGTTACAGACTTTACCACTAACGAGAATCTATTAATGAAAACAGGTAAACAACATGTGAAATTCCACCAAAATAAATCACCTTGAAACAAAATCATTTTGTTCAACTTTTTACGTTGTGTTGGCTTGAGTCCACCAAAACATTTTGTGTGATGTGATGTGAAAAGAACCCACCATCAGTGCAAGGATTATGTATGCTGCAGGACTATCCTCAGCAGGTTTCCCCGAGAGAATAGCCTCTTTTGTGATCATAAGACTCATAGATGCGTGAGGTAGGAACTTGTGAAGACCAGAGGTAGGTCGCAGCCTCCTTCAAAATTGTCAACTCGTCATTTGAAGCCCAAGAAGCCACTGAATTATTCCGCAAATAAAATCAATGCAAAAGTCTACCAACGCATTTGGGTGGTTATAAAATGCATCCTGATCAATGATGTAGTCGGTTTTTTTTTTAAATATGCCTTTGTTCGAAGACTTGCAGAAAATTTTCCTGCAGCGCTGCATAGTATTTTGACCGTTAACTTGGGGTCAGCTCCAACCGAAGCCATGAATTATTGTTCAGACATTTTGCTGATAGGCTGAACATCTGAATGAGCTCCAATTTTCGACGGTTTTAATTCTTGCAGGCATTCTTCGCATTTGACTTTGTCGATGAGTTTTTTTTGAAACAAAATTACAACATTGAATTGGTCCAGACTTTGGCGATTGCTTTTCAGCCGAGTGTCCAGCTGAACGGCAATGTAGTCATCGCTTCTTTGATTTATAGTTTTTAAAGACAACTATCGTTTATTATCGACTTATAGCATTTTAATTTCAGAGAAATCGAAGCAGTTTCCTAAAGTCGACGAACGAACATGATTTTTAACCATAAGTCGTTTATAAACAGATTTAAACTGCATTAACGTTGGGTTGTTATTGTAACCTCCCCTTGGCCTAATCGGAAAAAATCTCTAAATGGCCTTTGC
>JASCZW010014521.1:0-22730 GCA_034211315.2 Aedes japonicus
ACGGAACGAGGGAATTCTATAGAATAGTATTCGTCGGATTAAACTGACGTAATGAGAAATTTGTGAAATCTTGAATTGTATAAGCATTTTGGTTTGCGTATACTAACAACCTTCTTGATGTTCCTTAATTCTGCCTCAAATTAAAGGACTGCCAAGAAGTTCAATAAATAACACCCAAAAAAAACCAGTAGAAACTACACAGAAAAAAATAATTAATTTTAACAAGCACGTAAAATTTCCCCTCGTTTAATTCGAAGTCAAACGAGGCGTAAGCAATTGTTTGCAATCTTTCATACACTAGGCTAGACTCAGGCGTTATAGGGCTTAAACTTACATTAAATATCCCATTATTTTCTGCCAAATCTAGTATTCCCTTTATGTGCATTAGATAACGCAGAAAATTCAATGTTTCTTTTTATATGTGTACCATTTCGAGGGTTAAATTAAGCGCAAACACCAACAATTTTCACTGACTATAAATGATTTTACCATGCCTGCGTTTAGATCTACCATGGTGCGGTTGATATCAATATGAGATCAGTCAAATATACCACAAATGTGGAACGTTTTACCATAAACGTAGTAAATTTGACTGAAATTTCATGGTAGTTTTAAAGATAGGCATAGTCAGGTAAAATGGTAGTTTTTACTACAAGATTTATTTCTGTGTAGAAAAAGTATCTGCGAATACCTTACATTGAAGAAACTCTGAATCTCCATCCACTGAGTATCAGCCACCTTATTCTATGTAATGGGAACTGATAAGGACATGAGTTTTGCGAACACTAATTTGTTCTAAAGTTTTATACTTAATTTTTATACTGTCAAGGTCGTTAGGTTGGCCGAAAAAAAAAATAATATTCGTGTACACAGGAAAAAATCTTGTAGTAAAAACTACCATTTTACCCGACTATGCCTATCTTTAAAACTACCATGAAATTTCAGTCAAATTTACTACGTTTATGGTACAACCTTCAACATTTGTGGTATATTTGACAGACCTCATATTGATATCAACCGCACCATGGTTTATCTAATCGCAGGCATGGTAAAATCAAACACATTTATAGTCAGCTGAAAATTGTTGGTGATTGCGCTTAATTTAACCCTTGAAATGGTAGTTTCTACTACGACTTTTTTTTTGCGCGTAGGGATTTTATGCTAAACATAGCACAGCAAAATCTAGCCAGTGTATATTTGGCAACATCGTTCCTTTTTCTCAATATATAGTAAGAACCAATAACGAAACTTCATTATATTTGTAACGTCTAAAAAACATGCTTTTGGACCTTTGGCCTTTGTTTTGAATGTAGAGTCGAAAAAACAACAAGTGCAGGTAAAAATACTGCACAATAGTGAAAACACAGGCAAACAAAAGTACCACGAGTTTTGTTTACACGGACCAATTTAACTGCTCATTCAAAAGAGTTTGTGTTACGCGGAATATTGCCAAAAGCAGCGATGGCGGCGCTGGTGAACTCTGTTTTTGTGTTTTTGTTCTTTTGTTGTTGTTTATATTTCGATATGGGTCGTAAATGTGTGATTTCGTGGTGTCGCTGTCGAAGTGCATATTACCAAGTTCTTCCAAAGTTTTCCTTTTGAAGAGAACAGGTATGCAAAAGGTGTTCAAACCATAAGCAAATATTTATCAGTTCATTTGAACAAGATGAACGGATTGGATCACTCTCCTCAGCTGTTGGAGAAGTTTATGCTTGTGGGTATTAGAGGAATTTCGGGTAGGCTCCGACCATCTTCGACCAGAAATGTATAAAGATGTTGCACAACGAAGAAAAGGGTAAGTAGAGCATACATTGTGGTTAACTGCATACACATTGTATTTCAATTATTTGTAGAATACGAGACAATGCAAAACCACGCTCTGTTCCAATTGCCTATGAAAATTTTTCATTATGGAAGTCTGTCGAGCTAAAAATTTAAACTTTGTATAGAGCAGGATTGGTTACAAACCAGCTAGATGCACAGACTGTGCTGGAGCCAGCAATTGGTATTCCGTCATTGGATGACCAAAAACAGAAAAAAAAACTACCTTCTATGTGTGCTGTTCGGATGAACTTGTCTCTATAATCTACAACTTAAAATGTTGTTCAGAATGTAGCTTTGTACAAACAGTTGTTTTATTAACACCAATGTAATCCACTAGTGAATGTATTGTTAAAGTAATGTTTACTTACATATGCTAATCAATTAGATTTTGAAACGTCACCGATCACTGAAATGAACAAAAACAAATACTTTTCTGTTTTCCTAATGTGTTGTGTTCATTCGCAATCAGTTACAGGTATGATTAGCCGTACTGCCAGAAACAACAAATAAATAGTGTGGTTGCTAGATTTGCTGGAAGTTTATCTTTTGCGTTATATGTCCGATAGGTGTCGCACAAACTTATTGGTACCATGGTTTATGAAAATATGTGTACTTTATGGTATGTCTGTTTGTCTGTGGTGAAAATCCATCTATGTCACATTATGACACAGTAAAATCCATCGGAATACCTGCGTTGACAGTAAGAAGCGTTTTAAAACGCTTACGGAATCGGCTGACGGTTGATCGGTAACCAGGATCCGACGGTAAGCGAAACGACAATTTCAACTTACAGTGGAATGTATTGCTTAGAATAATTAAGCGGAATCCAAATCTTTCTATCCGCAATGTGCCGCGAATCCCAATAATCGTCTGGAAATTTATGATTAATTTATCAAATATATTTGTTTCAATTTCGTTTTCGTTGCTGTAAACTCGCATAATTTTCGAGGCGCATGAATTTTCGGCTCTTATCGTGCCAATATTCACCATAAAATTATATGCGCATATGATTTGGAGCATGATACAATGTAAAAAAAACTCAATTTGTTTTTATTATTTTGCTTTCAAACCAAATTTCCCGTAACACTAGAACTTTTTTCGAAGACATTATTTACTGCTACAAAAATCAGAAGAACAGAGAATCGAACAAAGCAGAACAACAAAAACCAACCACGATATAACAGTGAAATTTGACAGCTAAGGCCATTTGGTCCTATGCTGGTTAGAATGACAGTCAATAGGTTTATATGAAGGATCTCAAGTGTTCAGATGTTATGAACACTAGAATATTTTCAAAATCTTTATGGTCTTATAAAGGTTTTATTAACTTTTTTTCACAAACCGTTTATACACGCTAAGACTCAATTACCCATAAAAAGGTAATTGTTTCACCCATATATGGGTAACTGATGCAATATTCATAGTATGGGTAAATTGTACTCACAAAAGTGGGTAAACTTGACGTACAATGTAAGTAAAGTGATTTTACCTAAATATGAGTAAGTGCAATTTACCCATATTTGGATGAAAAAATAAACATTGTCAGTTCGTATATTTCATTGGATCGAGTTGGTTGTCAGCAAAACGGTAAAACTATCTTACGAATTTTTTATTCATGTTACATGAATTTTGATTTTGTTGTGACTAAATAGTGAGTGAAGAAAATTGTTTATGCAGCCACATTACTTCAATTCTATTTTTGCAGGTTTGTTTTTTCGACGATTACCAGAACCAACTGATTCAAAAGATTGAGGTTCATCCGGTGAAATGGAAATTGCGTAAACTCGTCCCGGGCATGAGCCCACATATTATTTGTCTGGCAGCACCGCTTACGCAGGGAGAATGTTATGTATATTTGCATGGCAGGCTAATATTTTTTGGACTGCATGCAGCAGGCGCCGTTGACGTCCTGATAAAAAGTTTGGCTGTCCTTGGTTCAAAACCACCAAATTGTGTCACACAACGTTTCACGGTATTTCTCTCAGAGGTCTCTACGTTAGAGATGACAAGAAAAAAATTGAGTGATTTCAGACGTTGCGAATCAAAACAAACCCAATGCCCTTTCGCTCAGTTTTTATTACTTCTGTTCTATTTTCAATCTACCGTACACTGACGGAACTTTCAACACTTTCTTTTCATATCTTTATTAGAGTATCTAAAATTGTTCCTTGGGAATGGATGATGAGACAAACGCTAAAGCAGACTTCAAGCAACTTACTGGTCTTGAGTTTTTCTACCACATTACAACGAGCTAACGTCGACGATTGCTTTAAAGCTAAAAAGTAAGTGTGAATTGAAGAGTTAGGTCTGCATAACAACAGGTACGCTGCTTAATCAGTTAACGAGTGCCTAACAAATCATATTCTGTGTTGGCTCTGCAGGACTGTAACACTTCAAACACCCCAGAACTTCGAGCAATCGAAAGATATTGGGCAATCGTGAAGCAAAAGCTTGGAAACTATATATAACTGTGAGATTTTCTTTGGTTTGAAGGGCGATACGGTCAAAATTTGGTCAATATCAACTTGACGTATTTCTTTCAATTTTGCATTTAAAAAACCTGAACACCCCTCATTTTGAAGGTGTGTGTGTGTAGAATGTTGCTCCTATTTTGATTTTGGAATTCACTCTTCAGTTGTCAAAATGCCGTCCAAGCAAGAAGAGCAGCGTATCAAAATTTTGCTCGCGCGTCGCGAAAATCCGAGCTACTCGCACGCAAAGTTGGCAAAATCGCTAAAAGTTGCCAAATCAACCGTTACAAATGTAATTAAAGTGTTTGGGGAACGTTTGTCGACAGCCAGGAAGTCTGGATCGGGGGGAAATCGAAAACCGGAAGCCGCTGAGACGACAAAGAGAGTTGCCGGTAGTTTCAAGCGAAACCCTAACCTATCTCTCCGAGATGCCGCAAATAAGCTGGGTGTATCGTCTACAACCGTGCATCGAGCCAAAAAACGAGCCGGACTATCGACTTACAAGAAGGTAGTGACTCCAAATCGCGATGATAAACAAAATACGACGGCAGAGCGCGATCCGGAGGCTGTACACGACGATGCTGACGAAGTTTGACTGCGTGGTAATGGACGACCGAAACCTACGTCAAAGCCGACTACAAGCAGCTTCCGGGACAGGAGTTTTATACGGCGAAAGGAAGGGAAAGGTAGCAGATATTTTCAAGCACCGAAACTGTCAAAGTTCGCAAAGAAATATCTGGTTTGGCAAGCCATCTGTACCCGTGGCTTGAAAAGCAGCATTTTCATAGCTTCCGGGACTGTCAACCAAGAAATTTACGTGAAAGAGTGTTTGAATAAACGTCTGCTGCCTTTCCTGAAGAAACACGGTTGTTCCGTACTGTTTTGGCCGGATTTGGCATCTTGCCATTACGGTAAAAAGGCCATGGAGTGGTACGCCGCCAACAACGTGCAGGTGGTTCCCAAGGACAAGAACCCTCCCAACACGCCAGAGCTCCACCCAATTGAGAAATACTGGGCTATTGTCAAGCGGAACCTAAAGAAGACCAAAAAAACTGCTAAGGACGAGCAGCAGTTCAAGGCAAACTGGCTGTACAAAATCTGATGGCAGGGGTCAAGCGTAAGGCCCGGCAATTCGGATTTGGAAAAGCGGAAGCCTAACTGAATATTTTTCCTGAATTTTATACTAATTGAACTTGAAAAAGAAATTTAATTTGAATTTTTAAATAAACGATTTCACCGATTTACACGCGTTTTCCCTTGACCAAATTTTGACCGTATCACCCTTTAATTTTGACGTGCGCATACCTTACTTTTTCCAGGTTCGCACGGTGAATTAAGTTGATCCAAAAAGTCAAACGTCACTTCTATAAAAAAAACCCAAGAAACTTTTTGGATGAATTCAATTGACCTTCCGCTATTGGACAATGTTGACGAAATTTTTCGTGCAAAAATCTTACTAGCTCACTAAACTTGGACGTTTAGCACAACTTTCTGAATCCATGCTTTTTAAAATTTTATTTTAATTTAGTTTATGTTTTAGCCCGTATCAGTAGGTAAATGTTAATTGATTTTGCCTTACTTTGAGAGGGTGTCTGGGTGGCATAGAAAAGCAGCATCCAATTTACGACAAACGCACTCGTTATTGAGATATTTGGCATAATGCATAAGCCACATATTTACTTGTTTTTTTCGTCGTGAAGATCTATCTCATAAACAATGTTTGCAAAAATTAATAAGGAACACTCTCGTTTATATTTCTCTTTGCGTACGGAACGGTTGAGTGATTTTAACTTAAATTTGGTTGAAAATCTCACACTCAACCAAATAATCTCATGAATTTCATAAGGTTCAACTTATGAAAGATGCTTTTGAATTTCATAAGGCTGACGTATGAATGGATTTTGTTTCACACGACGTTGTTCTTGTACGCTGAAGGCTTTCCTGATTACAAGTGTTGATATGTTGATACACACTAGTGGGCAAGTCACTGTATCCATACCCTTAACGTTTAAGGTTCGAATCCATATTTTTAATTTTTCAACATCATTATATTTCATAAGATAAATTTATGAAATTTAAAGTGATTTATTATTGCAAATAATCATAATACAATGTTATAAATATCGAAAGTTTATTTCGCTGAGTGTAGCACTCGTTGGTGCTGTTGACGTTTGTCATGTTTTGTTCGTCTGGTCGATTGCAAACGCCTTTTTGCGGTTCGGGGTCGCAAGTCGCAGTTTTTTAGAGGTCACCAGAGGGAAATATGTATTCATTGCATCGCAAGGAAAAGATAAATAATATGCCTTTTTCTGTAGACACTTAGAAAATAACACCGAACTCGGTTCAATTTTCTACCGAACCACATCGGTTACCAACAAGAAACCGAATAAATCGTTTATATATACTGTTTACGGGTGGCTTTATAGAACCAAATCCGAGATTCGGTTACTATACACTCTCGCGTCACTTTACTCAATTTTTGAGTACAATTGTATGCTATCTCTTTTTCTCTCACGGAAATGTTACTCAATTTTCGTAAAAAGTGGATCTACTCAAAAATTGAGTTGATCCACTTTTTAACGAAAATTGATTAACATTTCCGTGAGTGAAAAAGAGATAGCATACAATTGTACTCAAAAATTGAGTAAAATGGCGCGAGAGTGTACGATATATTTGACAGTTAAAAATGAAAGATAAACCGAACTGTACGGTAAAGCAGGGATATTCAAGAGTTCGGTACACGAGAACCTAGAAAACTCGGTAAACTGAACCGAGCCTTCGCTGAATATTCTTAAACGTCAAACACAGCTCTTTGAGTCTTGATAAGACCGGAAAAATCGTCAGCCATTCTATTTAAAATGTCCAACAGCCGATTAACTCCGCAGTTACTTTTGCTGATATCTCTGTTTAATGTAAGTTTGTTAGCTGAGTTTCGGTAAAACATTGATTTGTTAGCCGAATCTCGGTAATGCATTCACTGAATCTCAGTAAATTGAACATTAATGAAAACTAATGCTGAAATGATCGGCTGTTGGATTCTCGGCGGAAAAAACTAAGTGTGTGTAGTTTTTTCAGGTGTAAATGAAAAAAAAACCAACAACAGGAAAATGTACGTCGTTGAGTAATGTATGAGGATTATGAGGATAAGGTTCAATAAACAAAGTAACTGACAAAACTGGTTTTATTACTAAAATTCGAAACTATATCAACCCAAAATTCCAGCTCTGCCATAAAGAATCGAGATCCGTAACTGCAACAGAAAAGTCGGTTTGTTTGACAGTGTTCGGTAATATTTGAGTTATTTTTGTCAACCGAGTTTTTCGGTAAATTTGACAGTTTGCTAGGAAATAACCGAACAGGCAACCGAGCGTTCAGCAGATGAAAACTCGATTGAAATTCAACCGAGTTCGGTTCTATTTTCTAAGTGTGTAGAGATGAGGAGAAAGCGCTATGGCAGTCACATGAGCCTCATTAAGACATCAAGAGTTGTGGATATTCGAGATAATGTTTCCCCAGAAGAACGATTGTACCGACGAAAAATACTCTCGAAGATGTCGGATAGAATCAATGAAAAGGCAGTATCGTTAGCAACGTGAGCGACTTTGGATACTCGAGAAATTTCCGGCAGAAGTCATTGTTTAGGTTCACATTTGCCGTTATGAAAACTCCATTTCAAACTGTGTTGCTTATTTTATTGTACTGAGATACTCAAATAAAAATGATCGATTAAACCATTCGTTCGTGGAATTTAAAATTGTGTACGAAAAAACGATAATGATAAGGCAAATACACCTATTTATTTTGAAAATAATTCATTGGGTAAATTTTACCATTTTGTATTTGAAAGGTTATTACCCAACATTAGGTTAATTTAACAATTGAAAATTCATTACCTAACATTGAGTTTTCGGTTTGTACCTATGTGTGAGACAGCTCTACTCTGAGCTGCTTTGATGCACCGAATAACTCACGAGTAACTCAATATAGTTTAAAATTGAATCAATCTTCATCGATTCTTATCGGTTGCCATGGTTTCGAAAAGTTTGACTTCCAACTAGACTTTCAATTCGATTGAAAACATTCTGCTAATGGCAATGAAAGATGGCACAAAGGTGAGCCCTATTTTTCGACTTTGAGGATTCAGGAAATGTTTAGTATTTGATATGTGGACGGTTTTACTAAGTGCAATGATGAGGCATTTTGATTCGTAATTTGCTAAACATTGATTCTAAGAAGCTTGAAGCTTGGGTCGGAGTGCAATGGGCTGAGCTTGTTTATCTCTTCTCCTGTCCTTGTTTTAAAGCATCAGTTCTTAGTCTGGCTGTCTGGTGGAATGATGCTGATGGGTTTATTTAAAGTATGTCTTATTTAGAGACATAAAAATAACTTTTTTACGAAAAAGGCAAAACCTTACACGAATAATAGTGAATGCGATATAACATTGTACGAGCATATTAGCTTGTTTTTAAAAACAGAGTTAAATAGAGAAAATTTAAATCATTGACAACTTCTAGTTGCCAATTGTGCACACTCGAGAGCTAATATACTAGCGTCGGTTGGTTTGACAGCTGCTGTGCAAAAAAAGAGAGAGAGAGAGAGAGAGAGAGAGAAAATGACAGTGCTCGCTTGTTGAGCAACGAAGGTTACTCGAGGTACCTCAAAAGCAACTCTAAAATTACTCGCGATGAGGAGCTGTCTTGCCCCTTGGCTTGTACCCAATTTTAACTTAATACCTGGTACAGACATACAACGTACAGCGTTGTACGAACTGTCAAATACTTTAATCCAGTACCGAAAAACACGTACTAGACTAAAGGAGTACAACGCTGTACGTTGTATGTCTGTCCCAGGCATAATGCACAAAACATGCGAGATGGCAGAAGAAATTTTTAATTTTTGGTACTTTTTTCTTAGCGTGTTCAAGGGCCGTTGAAATATTATGTTCCAAATTTGATTTTTTGGGACTACATTGGCACAATCGGCCACTTTACTGAAAAAGTCAAATTTATCTGTGATCTCAACGTTATAAAATTCACAATTTGTCATTGCATGAAATTCATGACCTCCTATGTTTTGTAAAGCAAAAGTTGCTCTTCCGCAAAATCCCAATTTTCATTACCCTGATCCCATCAGGCGTTTCTACATGTTCCATACGAAATCAGCAGGTCCATACTTGGACCAGGTTGGACCAGCAGGTCCAATAAGAAGGGGTGCTGGTTCTTAATTGATGATTGAAGTTTGGTCCTCCTAGAGCAGTCATTTTTGCCTTCATCGGAAGAATTTGTTTTCCAAACTCGATTAGTGTTCATATTGATGAAATTTGAATAACTCCATTCCTATTCAAGATAGTTTTAATACTTAAACTTGTGTCAACAAACAACCATTTACGCATTTACGTCACCATCGCACCGACGAAAACACCGCCCATCCCTCGTTGCCACCACGCGCTTCCCGCAGCCGACGAAGACGAAGCACTGCGTTAGTTTTCACGCACCCTGCTCATGGCAACAATGGAGGAGCTATATTTGCAGATGATGATGGGGCGGGTCCGCCCTCGTTTATCAGAGAGTGTGATTGATTAGCCAAACCGCAACATGGCATGGCTGTCATTTTACAGAATCTTCCTGTTCTCGCCCAACAATGAGACACCCGAAAGCTTGCTGGATTTGCAAAAATACGATTACACCAATCAGTCCGTTATCGCTTGTTTGAAGGAGAATAATTTGCACGCGATGTCCACCTTGCGGGCGGCCAACAGAACCGGGATCAGATCGCGAGACGTTTGGAATTTGTAATCTTTATGTTTTTACAAGTCAATTTTCGCATCGGTAGATATGCGGGCCTTGATTCGACGTGAGTCGCGAAAGCAAAGTTGTTTTGGGGGTGGGACTAACAGCGGCTGTCTATCTGCACTGGCTTCTGGTTATGGCGGCGGAGAGTGATAACTGCTTCAGCAGACGGAGATATTTACTGTGGATTGACAGATCATGACACACCGATGCGATAACCACTCAGAACTGTTGTCTTATCTTTGCATATGTGTATGGTTGTGTGTATTTTCATTTTCTTTTGAAATCGAAAGGCATCCGTTCAAATTCCAATTCCAATTCCTAATAGACGGAACATCTCAAATTAACAACCACCCACCGCAGTCAGCTGTTCTTGACTTATTTCCCCAGCAATCAATCGCTGTTAGGTAGACACAAACATCACGAAACTATCAAGGCGATTGCTCGGTCATTGAAAACACCCGAAGGCGGAAACCACCAATGCGAACCACTACTGTATAGTCTTTTCAATTTGCCGTATCACATTTATCGCGGAATCCATGCTAAGACACCCACCACTCACAGTTCTAGTGACCCCCAAGGCTTGTGGGCGATCCGACAATACAAACACTAACACGTTCGGTCGCGGATATCAAGTTCGGTTCGATTTCGGACGGGGTCCGATTCCAAGGCCACATGGACGTTGTAGCCGGTGACCGTGGACAAGGATCGCTGGACTTGACCTAGCAATTTACGCACGGTGAAAACCGATACCTACGGCACAATGGTTGCGATTTGAACTAGACGACCGAAGGCAAGTGTAATGGACACCGTTACGGCACATCGCAGACTGGATGTATTGGCGGCTATCGGCAGTGCGTCCGTTGTCGATGCGGGCTCGGATCATTGAGTGTAATTGTGTTTGACTTTGTTTGGGGTGTGTATTGATTAAACGATAGTGAGGCGATACCGGGACCGGAGCTGTTGGGCAAGAGGGCGGGAGAGGCTGGCTGGCTACTGATAGGAAAAACAGACACGGGGAGATAGTGGGATTGACTGAGCTTTAGTTTGATGGGAAATTGATAAACTAAGAGGTAGTTTTGGTAATAGTTTCAATATCCCGTAAACCAAAGCATTCCGTCAATAAAGTTTTTTGTGACAAAATAGGTAAACATAAATTTAAGCATAAATAAAAATTTGTTCTCAGTTTAATCGAAGATTGATCTCTCAATTATTAATTTATGCAACACATTTGATTTAAAAACAAAAAACAAATCAACATTACATTTTTGAGGGCAAAATAAATTGAGGATTTTTTTTAGTTAACCCCATTCATTAGGGACAGTGCATCAACAAAATACGAAATTCCGAAAGAAAAAACAGTAGACGAGTTCACACAAAAAAATAAAAATAATGCAAGTAGATTAAAATTACAATAAAAGCAAAAAACGCTCGTTGAAGCTGTTCTAATGCAATGATTTTCAACTAATAAAAAAAAAAACAAAAAATTGCAATAAAATGTTTAACAATTTCTAAAACGAAATCTAAATATCACATGGAAGAGGCCAATACTTTTCGACAATGACACAAAAAGTAATATAATTCCACGGAAGAACAATAGATTGTCAATAAATAAATTCCATAAACAGATCATAAATATTTATCGCTGTTAGATGATCTTGGAAAAAAACTACTAGGGACAGCTTGGTGAGGTCGTTTGCAAAGGAGACGTAGTATTACGTAACAATGTGTAATACATGTTATAATAATTTGTTTCAATATTCCGTAACGGTCCCCATTTGTAAAATTTCTCTTTGGCATGCTGCTCTCGGTATAAGCTTGCTTTATATTTGCGCTTTGGAATAATATAGAGATCGTTTAAATTTTCGAGCCGTGTTTGAAATTGTACAATTGTACTGAAAATTGTATCTAAGGCATGCGGCAAAGCGATAGCTGGAATTTTTTAAACCATAGCTGACGTCCAAACTTTGGGACGATATATTTGATATATTCTAATCCAAACAAACTCTTTAGCTGGGAAAATCAAATTTATCGTCGTAAAAAGGACGGATTTTAAATGATACATGTTTGATCGATCTTCTTTGAACCTTTCGTATGGCCATTCACATCATTACTAATACTGTGCGACAATTCATTAGCCAGTAATACTAGCGTCATATTTGCAACAGTTATTAGCAGATAATTGAAATCAGTTTTCTACTAAAGGGCGAACACGAAATTATTGCGACACCGAAAATGTCATGCCAATTTTCTTATAATGTTTAGAATCAAACCAAAATTATAGGGTAGTTTTATACATATATTTACTTCAAAAATAAAAAGAAAAGTTAATCGATGGAGCCTTGAGTGTAAAATTGAACGCATTTTCGCTTGATGCCCTCCTTCAAAGTCTTTACAGTGTCATCCGGTACCAGTTTCTCAGTTTTTTTTTTTTCCATTTTCTTAACATGTCCTTCTCGTCTTTGACTATCTTCTTGCTCTTTCGAAGTTCCCGCTTCATCATTGCCCAGTACTGCTCCACCGGGCGCAGCTCCGGACAGTTTGGCGGATTCATGTCCTTTGGAACAAAATGGACAGAATTGGCCTCATACCACTCAGGACACTTTTAGAATAGTGGCATGATGCCAAATCTGGCCAAAATAGCGGAGCTTCGTCGTGCTGCTGCAAGAACGGCAAAAAGCGCTTCTCGAGGCCTTCAGATTTGTAGATCTCGCCATTTACTGTGCCCTTTGTCACGAAAGGCTCACTCCTCAGTCCGCAAGAGCAGATGGCCTGCCAAATGAGATATTTGGAGGCGAACTTCGACATTTTCTTCTTCTTAAATTTGTCGTCCACATAGAACTTGCTCTTGCCGGTGAAAAACTCAACCCCGGAATTTGCTTAAAATCGGCTTTTATATACGTTTCGTCGTCCATCACACAGCAGCCATATTTTGTCAGCATCTTCTCGTAGAGCTTCCGTGCCCGAGTTTTAGCCGTCGATTGTTGCCGCTCATCGCGGTTTGGGAAGTTCTGTACCTTGTATGTATGTAGTCCAGCTCTCTTCTTTGCATTCTGGACGTAGCTCTGCGACATGCCGATCTTTTTAGCCAAATCACGGCTTGAGACGTTGGGATTTGCTTTAATCATCCGCTTCACCTTTCCCTCCGTCTTTTTGTTCTCCGGTCCCGGTTTTCTTCCAGCTCCTTTGCCGTGGTCCAACGTCAACCGCTCCTGGAACCGCTTCAACACTCTGGAGACGGTTGAATGATGAATGTTCAACATTTTTCCCAACTGCCGGTGCGACAGGTCAGGAAATTCCATGGAAATAATTTGTTCTCTCGACTCGCGTTGGTTCGCCTCCATTTTCGTTGAATCGAAAAACACGACTTCGAGTTTGACAGCATGTAAACAATACACATCAATGAGAAAGTGTGCAAAATTTGGTTGATTTTTACCCAATGGTAAAAAAGTTATGCCCTGTTGAATGTGTCGCAATAATTTCGTGTTCGCCCTTTAATTACTAGAGCCTATTCAAGGTGACTGCCAACTAGATCACACAAGTTTCGGTCGTGGTTCAGCTGGCGTCAAATTCACCACTGGTTTGGTTAACCAATGGCTGCCTAACAACGGTTGTCTAGCCAAAGGCGATAGATCCATTAGCTACCTGTCCAATGGTAGCTCGCCAGACTACCCTCCAGGGTACCGCCAGCTGCCAATTCAATACATGCTCATTGCTACTCTGAACAGCTCCAAGGCTGCTGAGCGAGTGAAACATTTTACAAAGATTTACCCCTTTTAAATTGCTCACTGCTTCATATGAGATCTCCTTTACTTACATTTGAAATCTGTGATAGGAAAATACTTGGCATTTAGTAAATTGACTTTGCAAAACGAAACTTTATGACATCGCCTTATATTTGATTTCTGATCGATTGAGGTAAATGTCTGGAGAAACGACTGAGATATTAAAGCTCGAAACCTGGCCGCTTTTCGTGACGGTCGCAATAGGTTTTTTTTTAATTGTACTACAGTACTGAAAACAAAGACGTACTCCCACGTCAAAAAATACACAAGCAATTCAATAAATCAAAATTTCCATAACAAATAAAAAATTGTTCTATAAAAAACAAAAATTAAAATAACAGAAAACTTTTCTTTTCAAAATATGTGCTGCACTCTGCTAATGTTTAGCTTTAAGCGGATAATTTTGATTTTGCACTTTGGATTTTTTTTGTTTATTTTTATTGCTTTATATTATCATTTTATTGCTTTTTTAATTGTTTCAAATTGCTTTGTATGATGGTGTCGTTGATTTATTTGGTGACAGTTACCATACAAAGCTGATTTGAGCAATTAAAACGATAGAAAATGATGTATAAGCAATGAAATGAGCAAAGAATCAAATTAGTGTGTTTGTTTTATGTTTGAATTTTATTTCATTATGGGGCCTGATTTATTAATTTAGCACGATATTACGGCGATGAATTATCTTTGTTTTCAGTACTGTAATTATTAAAGAACCTATTTAGGCAACAGCTTGTGGAACTCGACGTTTCTCAGACATTTACCTCAATCGATCGAAATCAAATATGGGCGATGTCATAGGACTCGTTTTGCTGAATCAATTTACTAGATGCCAGAGTAGGCGGTAACGATGAGCGTAACGGGTGACGACATTGCCTGGAGACAAATGGCGTGATGTAATGGATCTCATAGCGCAGCTAAGACGGCCGTTAAACCGATGATTAACCAAACCAGTGGTGAGACTGACGCCAGCTGAACCACGATGAGACAATGTGATCTAGTTGAGCGGTACTGCTGAATAGACTCACAATGGGCGAACCTGGAATGTAAACGCATTCAGCAGACATCTTTTTGCCATTGGATAAAGTGTTGCAAAAAATAATGTGTGGTAGCTTCGAAATTTCGATTCAACGAAAATGGAGATGATAAATTATTTCCATCATTTCCTGACCTGTACCGGCAGTGGAGAAAATTGAACGTGTCATTCAACCGTCTCCAGATGAGCAGTCATTCAGAGCGGACCTGTGAGGCTGGAAAGACAGTATTTCAATTTTAAGACGAAGGAAGATAGTAGTGCAAACCGTCTGGCGTCTCAAGCCGTGATTTGGCCTGAGCTGGATACATACAGAGCAAAGTACTATCCCAAACCGCGATGAGCAGCCTGGCAATCGACGGCTAAAACCGGGCCTGAAGATGCTGACAAAAATATGACTCTGGCTGTGGTTTCATTCATTTAAGCCGATTACAAGCCTTTCACCGGCAAGAGCAAGTAGTTTTATTTAAGAAGAAGAAAATGTCGAGGTCGCCTCCAAATATCTCATTTGGCGAATCCTTTGTTTCGAAAATTGGTACTTTCGTGACAAGGCAAATGGCGAGATCTATAAATATGAGTGCCTCGGCGCTGCCGTTCTTCTGGCAACGACAGCTCCTATTTGGCCAGATTTGGCATCATGCCACTGTCAAATTAATCACCAGATGTATGAACCAATTCTGTATTTTATTCCAGAACATGAATCCGCCAAACTTCAATCATTCTAATATTACTAGTAGGCCAGGCGTTATATTAGAAATGAAAAGCGTATTTGAATATTTACTGTAAAGACTTTGAGAACATCAACGAATACTTTTGTATTTACGCTCAGGAAACTCCGTCGATTCTTTCTTTTATTTTTGAAATATGTATAAAATTTACCTATAATTTTGGTTTGATTCTAAACATTATAAGAGGAATTGAAAAACGTATTTTCGATATCACAATATTACCTATCTGCAATAACTGTTGCATCACTGTTTTAATGACTACTGGCTATTAATGCGCAATGCAATGTAATGATGAATGGCAATACGAAAGGTTCAATGTCAAACATGTTATCCGTCCTTTACGACGATAATTTTCAATCAAAAGTTGTTTGGATAGAATATATCAAATATCGTCCCAAGTTTGGACGTCAGCTATGGTTTAAAATTCAATATATTTATACATATATATTTTAATTTTCAATGCAAACAACAACGGCTCAAATCTCTATATTCCAAGTACCTTAAATATAAAGCAAACATACCGGAAGCAGCATGAAAGAAGACACAATCAATTACAGAATATTGAAACAAATTATTATAACATGTATTACATTGACCCGTAATACTACGTCTCCTTTGACATTCTCATAGCCCAATCCTAGTGGATTTTTTCAGATCATCTAACCTTGTCTTCCATCATGTTAGATTTCGTTTAGAAATTAAACGACACATTGCAATTTTGTTTTATTGGTGAAGTCATTGCATTAGAAGCTTCAACGAGCGATTTTTGCTTTATTGCTGTTGCAATCTGCTGCATTATTTTACTGTGTGAACTCGTCACCTGTTTTCTTTTCGGAATTTCGTATTTTCATTGATGCATCCCAATGGGGTTAACAAAATCCTCAATATTTTGCCCTCAATTTATGTAATGTTGATTTATTTTATTTTAAATCAATGTGTTATAATAAATTAATAATTGAAGTCAATCTTCGATTAAACTGAGGAGCAAATTTTTTATTTATGCTATGTTTATATATTTTGTCACAAAGACATTGACAGGTCTTTTTGGTTTGGATGACTATTACCAAAACTACCTCTTAGTTTAAATTTCCCATCCAAACTTCATCAGTCAGTCCTCTCTACATATTTTCATCATCGATAGCCAGCCAGCCTCTCCGCCCTCTTTGCCCAACGGCTCGATCTATCATATGTTTATCATAATACTGCCCCAAGCAAGTCAAACACAATTACGCTGTACATCGACAACAGACGCACTGCCGATGGCATCAGTATCCAGTCTACGCGATGTCATCAACGGTGTCATTACACTTGCCTTCGATCGTCTAGTTCAAATCTGGCTATTATGCCATCGTGATTTCCTGATGTCATGCCGTCAGCAGTCACTCATCCGCAGTATAATACAACATCCATGTAACTGGTACCCGTCAGGCCAGCGATATCCGCGACCAGTAATTAATGTTTGTAATTGTCGGATCCTCCACAAGTCGCTAGAACTGTGAGTGAAGTAGTATCTTGGCATGGATTCCGCGACCATGCAGTGAACAGCAGTAGTGGTTCGTGTGGTTTCAGTGATCTCGATGACCGAGCAATCGCCTTGATGAACAAATTGATGATTTGTGTCTACTAACGGCGGTGTTGCTGGAAATGGAGCAACTGACGCAGTGGAGATGATTTGTCTGTAGGGTGGTAGAATTTGAACGGATGCCTTTCATTTCAGAAAATGAGCTACACGCAACCATACGCATGCAGATAAGACAACAGTTCTGGTGGTTATCGCATCGGTGTGTCATGATCTGTCAAATTACGATAAATATCTTCGAATGCTGAAACCGGTATCGCTCTCCGCCATCAACCGAAGCCAGTGCCAGATAGACGGCAACAATTCCCCGCCCCCAAAACAACTTTGCTTCGCGACTCCAGACTGTAAAACATAAAGTGCAGGTTCAGACAAATCATCTGGCCTGCCTTTAAGATTATTTCAGACAAGCGGTAACAGACTGATCATATTTTGCAAATCCAGGAAGATTCTGTAAGATGACGGCCATGCCATGTTGCGGTTTGTAATCAATCACGCTCTCTGATGGGCGACGGGGGCGGACCCCGCTACATCATCATCTGCAAATATAGCTCCTCCGTGTGCCATGAAGCGGGAATAAATGAGCAGTGCTTCATCAGCTCGTCGTACCAGAAGCATTTGAAATTTGTGAAACTCGTCAGATGATGAACGATGAAATGGTGCTGACAGAAAACGCAAGTTTAAGTATTAAAACTATCTTGAATAGAATGGAGTTATTCAGAACAAATCAATATGAACGCTAATCAGTTTGAGATAAACAACTCCGATGAACAAAATAGGAACCAGAGCTTCAATCATCGAGATGCGCGCTGTGGACATAACAGTCAACTAATCTCAGTATGGACAACGATTTCGTATGGAGCAATGTAGAAACGCCTGATGAGATCAAGTAATCATTGGTTACTTAGTGGTAACTTTGCTGCAAAACATAGGAGGTCATGAATTCATGCAATGCGAATTTTACTAACGTTGAGATCACAGATAAATTTATTTTTCAGTAAGTGGCCGGTTAGTCCCAAAGATCAATTTGTAATATTTCAACGGCCATGAAGAACACGCTAGAAAAAGTACCAAAATTAAAATTTCTTCACCTCATGTTTTATTGCATTATACCTGGGACAGACATACAACGTACAGCGTTGTATATTTTAGTCTAGTACGTGCTTGGGTGCTGGATTGAGTGTTTGACAGTTCATCTGACGCATACTGATTATCTATCTCATCTTATTATTCAAGTGAAATTGGTACAACCGGGAGCAAGACAGCTGATAATTTACAGAGTTGCTGCTGGTACCTCAGTAACCTTCGTTGCTCAACAAACGAGCACTGTCTATATACTCTCTCTCTCTCTCTCTCTCTCTGTTTTTACTGGCAGCTGTCAAACCAACCGACAACAATATATTAGCTCTCAGTGATGCACAATTGGCTGGCTAGAAGTTATTAATGTTGCAAATTTTCTCTATTTACTCTGTTTTTAAAGACAAACTAATATACTCGTACAATGTTATATCACATTCATGTAGACTTTGCCTTTCGTAAAAACGATTTTGTAATCTCTAAATAAGACATGCACAAATAAACCCATCAGCTTATCATTTTCAGACAGCAGACTGATAGCAAAGCAAGGACAGGAGAAGAAGATAAGAGCAAGCTCGGCCAGTAAACTTCAAACTCTTAGAATCAATGTTTAACAAATTAGAGATCAAATATATCGCCCTTGAGCCGTCACGCTATCAAATGCTAGGCATTTCTGAATCCTCAGGAATCAGCTCAGGGCTCTGCTGTGCCATCTTTCATTTGCCATTAGCCAGGATATTTTTCAATCGAATTGAGGAGTCTAGTTGAAGTCAGACTTTCGAGCCATGATATCAGCTCAGAATCGATGAAGACCCATTCAATTTTGGAAACCTGTTGAGTTATAAATGAGTTATTCAGTGCATCAAAGCTGGCTCGGAACAGGCCGAAATGTGTTAGGTAATGGGTACTGGTGTTAAATTAACACAATGTTAGTGAGTAACCTTTCAGGCTCTAGTGATGGAATAGTGATTTTCAAGATAAATGGAATATTTGCCTTGTCATTAATGTCGTTTTCGTACACAGTACAGGATTCCTGGTGATAGTTTTAATCTGATCCTTTGCTGAGTAATCTGTGCAGCTAAATAAACGGCACGGACTGAAATGGAGTTTTCATGGCGGCAGATGTGAACCTAAACAATGACTCTGCCGGAGGTTTCTCGGTAATCAAGTCGCTCACGTTTCTGCCTTTCATTGATTCTATCCGACATCTTCGAATTCCTCGTCGATACAATCGTTCTTCTGAAACAGTGATGTAATGAATAAATAATGACTATATAGCGCTTTCTCCTCATCTCTACGCCAAATGGGAGACCGAATGATTTGAATTTCAGTCTGCTGAACGCTCGGTTGCCTCTTCGGTTGACTCTAGCAAACTGTCGAAAACTCGGTTGACAAAATAACTCCAGATATTACCGAACGCTATCGAAATAAACCGACTGTTGCCGGTACGGATCTCGATTCTTATGGCGAAATTGGAGAATTTTGGAGTTGGCGGGTACAGTAATAGACCGGTCTTTGATTACTTGTTTTGTGGTGCCCTCCTCATGTCCTCATGCATTACTCGGCGACGTACGTTTCCTGTTGTTGGTCATTTTTTTTCATTTACACCTGAAAGAACTACTGCGCACTTGGATTTTTTCATGAAATCCAACGTAGATCGACAGCTGATGGATTTCATTGAAATTTTGTTTATGAGGATTCAGTGAATGCATTACCGGATTCATTTCTTCAATGTTTTACCGAGCTCGGCAACAAACACGTGCGTATCAGCAAAAGTAACTGCGGAGTTATCGGCTGATGAACATTTTATGTGACAGTACCGAACTATCAAGACTCAGGAAACTATGTTGACATTTAAGGCGGCTGAGGCTCGGTTCAGTTTACCGGTTTTCTAGGTTCTCGTGTACGGAATATTGAATATCATAACACCGTACAGTTCGGTTTATCTTTCATTTTAGCATCAAATATCATCTCACTTAACATAATTTTTGGTACACAAGTGTATGCTATCTCTTTTCCTCCTCGTGTGACCAGTTGCCGTTAAAGTGGATCAGTTTTTAATTAGATACAGCTCCGTGAAAGAAAGGATAGCCTACAATTATGCTCAAGTAATTAAATGACGCGAGGAATATAGTAACCGATCTCGGATTTGGTCTATAAAACCGCCCCGTAAACAGTATATATAAACGATTTATTCATTTTCTTCTTCTTGATGGACAATCAAATGTTGAATTCGTGTTATACTGCAAGTGTCTACAGAAAGATGTGTACTATCTTTCCTTGCGATGCAATGATACATATTTCCCTCTGTGACCTCTACTTAGACCGACTTATGGCTACAAAGGCGTTTGCAATCGACCAGACGAACAAAACATGACAAGCGTCAGCTGTAACGAGTGCTACACTCAGCGAAATGAAACTTTCGATATTTATAACGTACTGTTATGATTATTTGCAATGTCGTCACTTTAAAATTTCATGAACTATCTTTATGAAGTATAATGATGTTGAAAGATGAAATAGTTCAGTAAACATTGGAGATGGATACGAACTAGCCCGCTAGTGTGTATCAACATATCAACGCTATAATCAGGAAACCTTCGGCTGCAAGGCTGGCGTCGTGTGAGCAGATCCATTCATACGTCGGCGCATGAGTGATTCAGAAGCATCTTTCATGGTTGGGCAACAGGAGATTCATGAGATATTTGGTTGAGTGTGGTTTCGGCCAAGTTAAAATCACTCGGTAATTTCCGTACGCGGAAGAAGCGAGTCTTCCTTGAGCACGCAGGCATTGTTTATGGTGGATCTTCGCGACGAAGAACGATGATCTGTGGTATGCGACCCATGCCAGATATCTCGATAACGAG
This sequence comes from Aedes japonicus, assembly GCA_034211315.2. Taxonomy (NCBI): domain Eukaryota; kingdom Metazoa; phylum Arthropoda; class Insecta; order Diptera; family Culicidae; genus Aedes; species Aedes japonicus. The sequence continues at coordinate 21,151 of JASCZW010014521.1, forward strand.
TGCGTTGTCATGGTGGATGCCTTTCTATGCCGCGGAACGCCCTCTCCAAGTATGGGCAAGATCGTTCAACACGTTTACCTGCTGATACAGTCGTGGACAGTCGTCATTTTAAAGAAACGTAGTTCAGATAGTTGTGCTAAACGTCGAACAATCGAGCTGTAGTGCTGCGCGGCGTCGTCCATGATAAATGGCGGAAGATCAATTGAATTCATCAAAGTTTCTTTGGGTTACATTTTGGATCAACTAGCGGGCCTGGAAAGCCAGACGTAACATCGTCAAATTAGGGGTGATACGATCAAAGTGACGGTCGAGAGCGATATGATCATTGAAGTCATTTAAGTTCAGGTGGAACAACAATTCGGGAAAATTCAGTTAGACTCGCTCCGTCAGTGCCGAGATACTTACGCCCAGGCCTCGGTACGGCCAGTTTGCCTTGGTGCTGTAGTCCTCACGGTCTTTACCGGCAGCCCGTGTTTCTGGTGGAGCTCTGGCAATTTCTTTGTCGCGGGGACACGCCTTGCGCGTTGACTGTCCTTTTACCGTGATGGTAGTGGAATCGACTGAGAGCAGGTAACCGTGTTTTCCTGGGAGGGCGGCGGACGTTTGTTCAAACGCTCTTTTCCTCAGGCCTAACGGTTGACGATCCCGGAAGCAATGCTGCTTTCAAGCCGCGGGTACGAATGAGTTTCGTGTCTTGAAAATGGCTGCACTCCGTGTAAAACTTCTGTCAGGCTGCTGTAATCGGCGCGAAGCAGATCGTCGACCCACCGCGCGGATCAAACTCGGCGCATCGATGTACGGCATCCGGGATCGCGGCTCTTCCGTCGTGTTGATTTGATCACTACGCTGTATGAGTCGATAGTCAACCTCGTTTTTTGGCTCGATGCGCGGTTCAGGCGATACGCCAGCTTATTTGCGGCGTCTCAGTTGGTAGATGCAAACTGAGCTACCGATGACTCTGGCACGTATAAGTGCGGCGGCTTCCACCATTTCCCCGTCAACTCCTGTGACAATCGTTCCCAAACACTTGAGTACATTTGTAACGGTTGGCGGCTTTTAGCGATTTTCCAACGCGTGCCGTAGCTCGGATTTTCGCGACGCTCAGCAAAATTTCTTTGCCTGGACGGCATTTGACAACTGAAGAGTGAATTCAAAGATCAAAGATAGGGCAACTGATCTACGCACGCACGCCTTCAAGATGAAGTGTTCAGGTTTTTTAAATGCAGAGTGAAGTACGTTAAGTTGATATTGACCGGAATTTTGACCGTATCTTAGCTCAAACCAATCTGCAGTTATATGGTTTCCAGGCTTTGCTTCACTTGTGCCCAATATCTCGTTGCTCGGGGATTCTGGGGTGTTTGAGTGATTGCAGTCCTGCGGAATAACGCAGAATATGATTTGTTAGACGCTCGTTAACTGATTAAACAGCGTACCTATTGTATGAGACCTAACTCAATTCACGCGCACAACTGAAGCAATCGTCTGTAATGTGTGGCTTGAAATCTCTAACATGAACTGTCTCATCATCCATTCCCAATTTAATTTTAGATACTCTGTAAGATATGAAAGAGAGATAGTGA
>JASCZW010014522.1:0-22715 GCA_034211315.2 Aedes japonicus
GAAACCTGAATAAAGGGTGTCCACGATGAAATTGCCACTCTATGAAATTGCTCTAACGTTTTAACCGTTGGGTAGAATTTAATGAAAATTTGGGTGGATTTAGTTCATAGTGCATTATTCACATCCTGCAAGTTTTAAAGTGATCCTGTGATCAAAACTCGCGGAAATGGAGTCGAAAGAACAGCTCGTGCGTGATAAAATCTTGCGCATTCATCATGAGAACAAGGATTTCTCGCATCGTTCCATCGCTAAATCGTTGAGAATCGCAAATTCCACGGTGTCACGAGTGATTAAGCGGTTCGAGGAACGATTGACCACCGATCGGAAGCCCAGAAGTGAAGGAAAAAGTATTCCGTACAACACCAAAAATCACAACCGCGTAGTTGGGGCCTTCAACCGAAATCCGAACGCCTCCGTTCGGGATGTGGCTAAGAAGCTGCACCTAAGCCGAAGTTTTGTCCAGAAGGCCAAAACTAAGGCTGGGCTTCGAACGTTCAAGGTACAAAAGGCCCCTAATCGCGACGAGAAGCAGAACAAGTCCGCCAAAACCCGTGCTGACGAAAGTTGAATGCTGCATCATGGACGACGAAACATATGTGAAGGCCGACTTCAAACAGATCCCCGGCAACCTGTTTTTCACGGCCAAGGATAAGTTCAGCGTTCCGGAGCATGTCCGCACTCAGAAGATGTCCAAATTTGCGAAGAAACACCTTTCGTGACCCAGGACACGATGAACAGACAGGTGTACATAAAAGAGTGCCTCCAGAAGCGGCTGCTTTCTCTCCTGAAGGCCCACAACGTCCCAACAATCTTCTGGCCGGATTTGGCCTCATGCCACTACTCCAAGGACGTGCTGAAGTGGTATGCGGACAATAAGGTCAATTTCGTGCCGAAAATGTTCAACCCTCCCAACACTCCGGAGCTCCGCCCCATCGAGAAGTACTGGGCAATTATGAAGCAGCACCTTCTTAAACGACCTAAGGTAGTGAAAACAGTCGAGGAACTGAAGAAAGTATGGGTTTACATGCAAAAAACGGTTGATTCACAGGTTGTGCAGAATCTTATGGCCGGGGTTAAGGCCAAGGTGGAGGCATTTGCGTATGGACTGTAAATAAAATACGAGTAAAATGGTAAAATGAAGTTTAATAGTTATTTCTCAATCCCTGAAAATTTGATGGCAATCGGATGAAATCTCGAATTTTGCGAATCAATTTTGTGTGTGGCAATTTCATCGTGGACACCTTTTAGTAACGCAGTTATGAAAGAATTTCCCTATTTTTATGGTTTGAAATCGTAAAAATAGTGCATGAAACTCAAAATTGCTGCCATAATTTAAAGATGTTTTAGTGCACAAATTTGATATACTATGGCTCATATTTATAAGTTGACGCTTCAATATTCATCGTTTAATGGATCATTTTCAATTTATTTATGAAACGTTTGGAATAATTTTTTGGATTATATGCATATATTTCATCACGCAAACTTCGCATTCTGTGGATCAATATTGCAAGTTTAAAAAACTCTATTCAACCATTTATGGATCATTTGTAACATGGGTAATCCGGGTAATCCGGGTAATATGGGTAATCCGTACAATTTATCAATCATTCCATAACTATGTATCGGTTCATTTTTGACTTTGTATTGCTAAATTTTATAAAGCTAAATTTTATAATAATCGTATTGCTAAAAATTATAATAAACATCGATAAATTTTAAATATTATTTCCCTTTTATTTTATGGATATTGACAAGAGTTATAAAGGTCATGATAACGTTTTTTATGGAACTATTATTTTTTTTATGGATCGTTTAATAGTTGTTATATGCAAAAGTATGTTTGCCTTCGAGAACTGTTAGCAATGGGGAGTTGGCATTACCACTCTCTTCATCCAGAGTGCTTCAATCGGGTGCCCTGATAGTCCCTCCCATTACATATTTATGTAAATGAAAAATACTACAGGCATTCGTATCTATTATATATGAACTTCATTCGGTTGATCCTGAAATGCAAGAAATGTAGTAAAGTGTAAAAGTGTAGAGTTCTGTGGTTCCATAAGCACGTTTTCGTACGTATTCAGCGATAGCAGCAATGCAGCGAAATCATGATTTAAGGTATCCAGAAATAGTATGTTAAATATATATGAAATTTTACAAAACTAACATTCACAAATTTTAATAATGTTGCCATGGTCACTATTTGCTGCTTGATGCTTATTTGTCACTTTTATGTTTGCTGGCCATGCAAAAATACGATGTTGTAATGAAACACTAAATAATGTAGCGTGATATAATGAAAGAAAGTTGATCACCTGGCAGCCTAGCAATAAAGCTACGAAAATGTAAGGCTTGATTACTCCCTAATGGCGGAAACTTAATAAATCTAAAATAAAAAAATAATAATAAAAAACAAGGATATTTGAATTATTTCCTGCTGATTCATAGAGGATTCTTTGTGCCTGTTGCCTGCGCAAAACTAAACAAAGGATCAAAGACAATGTTAGTTTTTGAATTGTTGAATCTTCTTGGATGAAGAATGAATCAAAAAGAGTAGAATTACATTGATTTTGTCATCTTTCTAAAAAAATGAGGTGGGGGGTGGATTTAGATCATCAAAACTTCCGGTCTGCCTCTAAGCATATTGCTATGAGGTACCAGGTTTTTATCCACCGGTTGGCTATCGATCTGCCAAATTTGGAAGACGTATGCCTTGAGTTATCTCAAATTATAAAAATCCGTCCGCTATATCTTTTTTTTTGTTGGGGCGTAGAATCACGGCGCCCACTGAGTTGAACTTTTGTGATATACCCCTGTTTACTATACTAATTCGCATCTTAAAGCTAGATCACCATTTGTCAAGTGACCAGCCTAAGACGCGTCTCCCAGTCAGGCAAAATTGAGTGTATAAAACCCACCACCTTCCCAGGAATTGCAGTCCAAATTTCTTTAGGTTGCATATAGCCACTGTACAGAAATTTAAGTCTGCTCTTGTACAAAGCATCACAACTGCAAAGCAGATGTTCCGAGGTTTCACGTTCCATGTTGCAGAAACGACAGATATCATTCTGAACCAGGCCAATGATTTTCAAATGATATCTACTCGGGCAATGTCCGGTTACTAGGCCAGTATAGGTACAAAGAACTCTCTTATTGAGCTCCAGAAGCTTTTTACTAATTGCAACATTTGGAATTATAAACCTTTTCGCTTGAGAACACTTTGTGGTGACCAAACCAATTGGTCATCACCCTTGCTCTTCCCAAGATTTTAATTCCATTTTTATGGCACAGTATGATATACCGCAGAATGGTTCTGGGCCAATAAACTGTGCATTTGAACCTTGTTTAGCAAGCTCGTCTGCCTCTTTCATTACCTTTCAATGCCACAGTGTCCCGGAACCCAGAATAAATTCACCGAGTTCTCTTGGCACACCTTTCGCAATGAAAGAATGCATTCCCAGACAAGTTTGGATGTACATTTATAATTACTTAACGCTTTGAGTGCCGCTTGGCTGTCTGTAAAAATACAAATATTTGCATATCTATATTTTCTCTTCAGACAAACGTTAACACATTTTATTATAGCAAAGATCTCCGCTTGGAAAACCGTTGGATAGTTTCCCATCGCCACTGATATTTCTACCCCAGGGCCGAAGATTCCTGCTCCTGTTTTTGTTCCACTTTTGAGCCATCTGTGAAGAATTTTATGGAGCCATGACGAACAGTGGGACCTCCGACTTCCCAATCTATACGTGACGTTTCACATATGTTGTAAGGAATGTCATGGTTTTCCACAGGTTTCATCCAGTCTCCATTCATGTACATCACTGGCCCATTTTTGAAAGCTTTAGAAATGCTCAGGTGACCGACTAAATCACCAGACATGAAAGTTTTCAACCGTTTAAGTCTAAGCATACTCTTTCCGCTTCTAGTTGCAACGTATTCGTGCAAAGGCAGCAGATTTAGCATTGCATTCAACGCATTTGATGGAGTGCTGCGCATCGCTCCCGTTATAGCAATGGATACTAGCTGTTGAAGTTTTGGCAAGCTTTTTCTGTGCAGTAGCCTCTTTTGTTTTTGGCCACCACACAAGAGAAGCATACGATATTTTAGGACGTATTATGGATGTAGTAAATCCACATTATCATTTTTGGTCTTAGACCCCATTTTCTGCCAAATGTTTTTGAGCAAATCCAGAAAGCACTGGTTGCCTTACTGATCACACACTCAAGGTGAGCATTCCAGTTCAGTTTGGCATCCAGTATCACTCCTAAGTATTTAACCTGTTCACTAAGATGGATCTTTAATCCTCCTAGCTGGAACGCTTTTAGACTAAACTTCCTTTTCCTAGTGAAAGGTACAATTACTACTTTGCTGGATTAATGCTAAGGCCCTCCTTGATACACCAAGACTGGGTAAATTTTAGGGCCCATTGCATTCTTTTTCTGAAATGATGTTGTCAAATTTCCCTCACCATAATGAATATATCGTCTGCAAAACCTACAACCTCGAAACCTTTTTCCTCTAAGCTTCTAAGAAGCTCGTCTACAACTAAGTGACCACATAAGTGGTGAGAGGACTCCTCCTTGGGGACAACCTTCGTTGCCCGTATTGTAATAGACGAACTTCCCAGCTCTGAAGTGATTTATCTTTACGAGCATGGTATGAACCCAGTTAATTATGTTCATGTCAAAATTTCTTTTCTTCATGGCACAAGCCATAGATGAATAGGAAGCGTTGTCGAAAGCTCCTTCAATATCTAAGAAAGAACAAAGTGCTATTTCTTTTACCAAAGTGCTATATCACAAAACATTGCGATTGGGTGAGTGGATTGGCCCAAGAGGGCTGGGAGAAGAACAAAAACGGGTCTCAGAAACCCCCAGTCGGACGCAAAGGTTAAGGAAATTTTGCAGAAGAGACCAGATGTTTGGCACGTACTGGGACTAGAAAAATGAAAGTGCCCCCAACTTTCGTGCATACTTCCAAGCACCGACAAGGTAAGAAGTCGTTCAAAGTGAAAACTGTGCCAAACCGTAATGATAAACAGAATGGGACGGCTAAGACTCGCAAGTTGTATCGTGAAAATTTAAAGAAGTTTTCCTGCTTGATAATGGACGATGAAAGTTATGTGCTGGAAGACTTGTACAGCCTTCAGAATGTCATATTATAACTGTCATGCAACGGAACGGCGCAGAGGAGCGTTGCTCAGCCAAATTTCTCAAAACAAAATATTTTCCGGTTTGGCAGGCAATATGCAGCAGTGGTCGAGCAAGCCAAAGCTTCATCACTAACCAGAACGGAAAACAAGGTACCGTGAAGAATGCCTTAAGAAGCTATTGTTACCATTCCTACCAAAGATGTTTTGGAATCTTGTAAACCGAATGAAATCCATGTTTTACCGAGAGAGGTGAATCCACTTAACTGCCCGAAGTTGCGACCAATCGAGCGGTATTGGGCTCACGTGAAGAGAAAACTCTCTCAATATAAACAACAAGCTTCAACTATAGAAAAATTTCGAAAATCTTCGACAAAAGCAACTAAATCGTTTGCAGAGAAGTCTGCACAGACCCTAATGGCTGGAGTAAACTCAAATGTTCGTAGTTTCTTCATGCAGCCTTATTAAGTAACAGTGATTAGTGTTGATATGACTAATAATGCACAATTAAATGAATAAAAAACGTATCTTGGATTGAACAAACAGCAAGTTTGTTTTATTCCAAATTTAATTTGTCCAGATTTTGTCGCGAACAAGCCTTACAACTTGAAAAACACTATTGTCTAGTATCGTTTGTCCAGAAACTTTTCGTCATAAATCTCATTTTAATTGGTTGCCAAATTAATGCCTTAATGTACCACCAAAGCAACATTTCGGATGAAACCTCTGAACAATTGAACAATAACAATCAACAAGCCCCACGTTTGTCATCCACTCTTTTCCCCTCAATCAGACCAAGCCAGCCGGCCAGCCATCGGAGTTCTCACGGATGAGAGCAAAAACGTGACTGTGATTTCAACACAAAGATTTGCAGCAATTAAGCGAAGATCCGATATAATCGATGTTGGAATCATTCAATAAACAAGATAAATGATTCCTACTGCTTCTTTTTTTTTTCTCTTCCTCAGTAATACTGGTGGACGCAGGATGGCATGGTTTGCTTTGCTGGTTAGCTCTAACCTAGCTGGACCATCATCGGTCGTTGCAGCCGCAGCCGTGAGATGAACGAAGTAGAATTTATGCTTCTGCTCCGATGATGATGGGTTGAGGTTTTTCCCGGGAACAAGTTTTAGGTATTTGCCATTCGGGAAGCAGAGAGGAGATGGATTGAATGGCGATGTGATCAATCTTTTACAGAGCCGAACACGGTTTTCCGGAGAATTTTCTATTGTTTATTCAAGGAATGTGCAGTAATAGTGATTGCTACTTGCTGTAGCATAAGTTGATGATGGATGACTGAGGGCTAGTAGAACACGTGGTAGTTAATTGTTCGATAGATTTCTTCTTTGCTTTGTCTAAGGGCATCGAAAGAAAACTAAAAAGATCCTTCAAAAACACGCCTACCGATTATCGACGTTGAAACACAAACGCTAAACACAAAGCGATTTTGCAAAGATTCGTTTCTTTATCAGTTGTCTTGAAATTTGCGGAGTATGAAATAAAACATCTCTGATACCTAGAAATTAGAAGAAAAATTAGTATTTTCCATTTAATTCCAACTACCTTTGCTTATCTTGACAGATACGCGAAGACTTGTCGACTTGTCGAGTTATTAGTACGAGACACTGAAGAAGTCTGCACATTGTAGACGAAATACGCGTATCTGTCAAGATAAACAAAGGCAGTTGGAATTAAATGGAAAATACTAATTTTTTTTCTTATTTCTAGTTACAGGTATTCCACTAAACAGCTCAAAGGAACCCTCTAGGATTCATCTTTGATAAGATTTGCCATTTTTTATTTTATTCAAGGTCCTCCATGAGGTTTAGTACCTCACCAGAACCAACAAATTGTTGTAAATTAACCAATTGGTTTCAACTATGGGGTGTTTTAAAGATTAAGGTCCTTAGGTAAGAAGTTAACCTTATCGTACTAATACGGTATTAGTAATACCATTCCATCTTCTTCTTCCTTCTCAGAGTTTCAAGCTTATTGATTTCGCAATTAGCTAACTGCTTGCTCTCATTTTAAGTGTTCTAGATGTACTTCCACAATTATTGATTGAGAGCTTTCGATGCCAGGTACCATCTAGTATAAGTATGATTGCGTGGCACTTATTTTTATGGCAGCATGACGCAAGTCAGGCCAAAAAGCTGGTGAGCTTTAGTGTGACCTCAGCAACTTAAGGAAAAGTTTTTGTAGACATTCCTTTGCGTACACTTGACAATTCATAGTTGTAGTCATCACGAGTGGAATATTTTGCATTCAACACGTACAAATCGCATGCAAACCATGAATTTCTAATAAGAGCCCGATCGGTTGCATAACCTTTTACCAGTCAAGGGGATTTCCTCCCTCTTGCCTACCCTGCATGGGGTAGTATGACAAAGGGTTTTGTGCCTGATCGGATACTACCGTTCAAATGCCCTCCGCTCGTTTTCAATCTTGTATCTTTCAATTTCAAAGCCTGGCGTTACCCTATACGGAACTATCAATACACTTTCTCTTCATTTCTATTCGTGCTAGCAATAAATTACCGTCCACTCCAGAGCTTCGCATGGATTGAGAAATTATCTGCTTCTGACAAACTTCATCAAATTTAGAGGTTTTTCTGGGACATCGAACTAGTCTTTCGGCTGTAAAACTTATTACCTGGAATCTGCTGAAAGTACACCTTTATGTAAGTTTCAACATCCATTACAAACCTTATTTTAGTTGTTGTTGTTGTTGTTTATTTAATGACCATTTAACCATATTGGTAATTCTGGTCAGTTTCATAAGAACGGCTACAGAGTTTAATTGTATGTATGAATTTAGTTCTAAACACTAATGTATAATTCATGATTTTCTTTGATCTAATTTTATAGCATTGTTTCGATTTAAACTGGATTGATGATGGCGGCTGCCCTTGCTGCTTTCGTGGCCTGGATTTTCCATTGTTTTTTTATCGTCTTCACAATGGTGATACATAGGAGTATCCCAACCATAATGATGAGTAGGTTCAGCTTCTGGTCGTGGTCACTTAGGATACTGGTGTGTACTTCCTGGATTTGTATGATGGTGACGTCCTGGTCACCACTTTGCTCTGCTTGTTTCGATTTGTCATTACCCATTACAGTTGATGCAATAGCGATAGCAATTGTACAAAATGACTTTGACTACTGATGACTGCTGGTGGTGCTTGCTGGTATAAATTTGTAAAATCTGCTGACAGTTGGTTCGACGAATTATGCTTAGGGTGTTACGTACGCTTAATAAACGCTGGCTACCTTATTTTAGTAGGTACTTGCGTTTAAAGCATGTGATGTTTTGTTATGGCTTGATGTGAATGATTTGGATTTTTGAAATGCGTACACAAAGTTTCACCCTAAATAAATGACTCTATTGACTAGTGTAGGTAACTGTACTGTATTTTAATATAATATCCATAGCATTTAATCTCTTTCTCATTACGACTAAATTGAACAAACGCAAAAAAAAATCATGAGAGACAGTGTCTTGACAATTTTCGTACTGTTTTCTAAAGGCGACGAAACATTTTTACTGCCACCGGCCGATGGTTTTAAAGCAGTTGCGAATTAGATTCAGGTCGCTAAGAGTTTTGTTGACTGATGGCTGATTATTGCATACATACTACATGATGTTCATTGTGTGAAATAAAAAAAAAGAATGGATACTAACATCTCATAACCAAAAATTACAAAAAAAAGTGCATTTTTGATAAAGCTATCAAATAAACTTAAACTGTACACAAAACTTGGGCAACATTTTTCTTCCTTTCCCTCTCTTTCTCTCACTCTCTCTGTTTTGTGTCCTCCACGTTCACTAGAACTGTTCGTAAACACGATTGCTTTTGTGTGGACCTCAAAATTTTACATCAAAGGTCTTTTTCCTTCTATTATTTAGACGGAATATCTGCAAACAGACCCCTGAAGAACTCAGGGTGTGGGGATGAGGGTGCCAACTCCTCGATCCACTAAAAACCCACCCTTGTCTCAAGCCCCGGGCCCTCCTCGGGCTCTACCAAGGCCCTCTCCAAGACCATTTATGGGTTTTACATCGGGGAGGGGTATATTGTGCAGTTAAACACCCACTGTGTCTAACTACTTAGAACCTTGGTAATTAGGTGTCGTGTCGTGACCGCTTACGGCTATCATGCCGGATCTCGCGCCGTCGAAGTCACACATGTTCAGCAGTCAAAGAATAAATGTTCCGCGGTTTCCTCACCTCCCGCGAACTCGGTGTATGCATAGGACTGTGCATGCCCGTATTTGTACAGATACTGTATAATGCAGCCGTGGCCTGACAGAACCTGCGTTAAGTGGAAGCTCATTTCACCGTGTCACCTATCAAACTACCCGGATAGTTCCGGAATTTGTCGATGGGTCCACCGACCTTTGGTGAAGTTATTCCATTCACGCTGCCACTAAACCATAGATGCGGCTCTAGTGGTCTTTCGAATACCTCTTGTGCCACGTTGTTCCAAGCACTCTACATTCTCTTCTATGACGATGCCTGTGTGTACTCTCGAGCTTACCTAAGTACCGTTTAGTACTCAAACCATAGATTCATGTCAGCCCGCCTCACCTAAGTATGGATTGGGCGAAATGGGCTTGCGCTTGCTCACTTGCACAACCGAATTTATCGACATCACGCGGTATAATCCTGATATATCCATAGAGGCTTTTTTTCATGAGTAATAGTCGTACCTCAGAGACCTCTTTGATGGTATTGTGCAATTACCTGCAATATTCGTCGCCCGTTGCTCCGATTTGTGGTAGTTAACAACCATGACATTAGTCTTGTGATGGGCAAGTTGCACTTTCTAAGAGCTTATTGATTTCTATAGGTGAAGGATACATTACTAGGACCTGCCCTACTTTCCGGAAGCTTGTGGAGTCCACAATTGTAGCAAGTGGAAATTCGGTCGATGATTACCATAGCTTAAGACTCTCTGAAACATCCCACTTTTGAATAAACAAAAAAGAATTTAAACCGAATTTCGAAAATTGGTTTTGACATTCCTTATCATTACAATAAAAACTTAACCCAATATTGAAATGAAACGGCCGTGTGTTATACTCAACTGCACTGATTCTTTTTTTTTTCACTAGAATTTTATGTGTCAATCACTAAATAATTTCTCACGTATGCTCTTCTGTTTGTTTTAGGTAATAGAAAATTATAGGGTAATAAATTTCGTTTATCGGTGTGTGAGATTGCTATTGCTATAAGATGACATACTAAACAAGGTTTTACGGAAATTGTGACAAAGTATTTCAAACAAATTTTGACGATGACTTACAAAGAGGGTGCTTCGATCAAAATTTGTTCGACTTAAGCTTGACGCATTTCCTTTCATCGTGCATTAAAAATTTTGCACACCCTTCATTTTGAAAATGTGTGCATGTAGCATCATGCCTCTAATTTGATTTTGAGATTAGCACTTCAGTTATCAAAATGTCGTCAAAGCAAAAGAAGCAACGCATCAAAATTTTGAACGTGCATGGCAAAAATCCATATGACTCTCACGCTAAGTTGGCGAAATTGTTGAATGTGGCTAAATCAACAGATACCAACGTATTCAAAGTGTTTGGTGAACGTTTGTCGACAACCAGGAAAGCTGATTCGGGGAGAAATAGAAAGCCGGAGGCCTTATCGACGATAAAAAGAGTTGCCCACTGTTTCGAGCGGAGCCCCAACCTCTCCGTCCGAGATATCGCAAAGAAGCAACCGTGGATAGAGCTAAAAAATGAACTGTCGACTTACAAGAAAGTGGTGACTCCAAATCGCGATGATAAACACAACCCGTCGGCCAAATTACTATCGCGAAAGTTGTACATGATAATGCTGACGAAGTTTGATAGCGTGGTACAGGACGATGAAACTTACGTCAAGGCAGACTTTAAACAGCTTCCTGGATAAGAATTTTATACGAAAACCGAACGGGGAAAGGTGGCACATATTTTAAAGTACATTGAAATGTCAGGCCATCTGTATCTGTGGCTGGAAGAGTAACGTTTACATTCCGACCAGGAGCATCAGCCAGGAAATTTATCTGAACGAGTGCCTACAAAAACGTCTACTGCCTATCCTGAAGTGACACAATTGTTCCATTCTATTTTGGCCGGATTTGGCATCTTGTCATTACGGAAAAAAGGCCATGGAGTGGTATGCTGCCAACAACGTTCAAGTGGTGCCCAAGAACAAGAACCCCCCCAGCACGCCAGAGCTCCGCCCAATCGAACAATATTGAGCCATCGTCAAGCGGAACCTTAAGAAGACTCAAAAAGCTGTTGTGAGCGAGAAACAGTTTAAGGCAAATTGGTGTTCTGCGGCGAATAAAGTGGAGAAGGAGACTGTACAAAATCTTATGGCAGGTGTTGATCGAAAGACCCGGCAATTTGCATTCGGTTAAAATGAAGTTAAGCTGAATATTTCTCCTGCATTCTGTATTAAGCGAACTTGAAAAAACAAAAATTGACTTATTAATAAAAACTTTGATCGACTCACACACATTACTGTTAGATCAAATTTTTATCGGAACACCCTTTATTTAACACTGATTAAATAAGTTTTTGATGTTATTACAGATAATAAAAACGTATTTTAATTATAACTGTTGGCTGTTAACTGTTGAATGGCCTGCCTCATTGCCAGATCTCAATTATTTGTGTTTTTTTTTTTGCATCGGAATACATGCTCACTATAAATGATAGCACTAACTCTTGATCAATATTCGGGTCAATTTGCTAAAAAAAAAACGGAGCATGCCAGTTGCCACGCATTTATGAAGAGTTGAGATGTTTGAGCTCAACAGGTAATTTCTTGTATAAATGTATAAATTAAGAAGAAAGATTCGTAATTTCAATTTAATTCCAACTACTTTTCTTTCTAGTTGCATTTCTTGCTTATCTTGGCAGAACGCACGTTTCGTCTACAATTTGCAGACTTCGTCAGTTTCGTGTACTCATACTCGACCAGTTGGGTATAAGAACACTACATCTGTCAAGATAAGCCATGAAGGTTGTTTGAATTAAATGGAAACTACTAATTCATGTAATTTCTTAATAAAATGTAAGTTTATACAAAATAAAGCGTTTGTTGATAGAAGACCGATCGTTGTGTTTTTCATGAACATTGATTTTACTGACAAGTAACCATTGTCACCTTGTTCTGTGATTTTCTGTCTTATATATTGTTCAAAAAAGAAACTTTGTTGTAAATAATAAGTATTATATCGTGATTGAATGATTGTTGAGGGTTGTCCGACTAAACAGCTACTTATACATGTATTTGTGCGTGTTTTTTACATGCGTGTGAAATGTGTGTTTAGCTGTATATATTCGTTTATGTGTAATGCAGACATTTATTGAGTTATGCAATCAACAATTAGGTAAGGCACCCATAATGCAATGATCGTTTCCGACTCATTTTCAAATTAATTTTTTGGGGGGCACCCGCGTAGTGGTTAACATCTATACCTCTTACGCCAAAGTCACCAGTTTGGATCTTACCCCCGAAAAATTTACGAAAATATCCAAAGAGGTATTTGAGTGACAAAGACGGAAGATGAACCGACCCAATGCTGAAAATCTCGATAATATAGGAAAAAATAGTTTTTTCTTCATTATATTACTGTTCCTTAATTCGAAACCAATGGAATATGTAAAATGCATGTATATTATATTTTCATGGCACTTAGTTCTTCTAATGTAATTCGATATCCAATAAAAAATCCGGCGGGGACGTGTGAATTGAAATTCCATCTGATTAAGAATCAGAAGAGATCATCTAAATAAAAACACATGGAACTTGACCATGCCTGAGTTACATCTGTAATCGGAATTCAAGATAATATTTTTGGAGCAGAGTGTTTCCCCCCAGAAAGTGCAGAAATTGATGAATCCAAATTGTTTTTTTTAAATTGCAGAGAGTATTTTGTCAAAATATGAGCATGACGACAATATTCACATTTATAGTGACATTAAACCAAAATGCTACTGATTTTATTGTAGATGATTAAAATGAATCTCTTTGAATACCAACAATTGGGGAGAATTTAACGCTTCTTAGTTTAATACTTTACTCAATCGAATAAATCATGTACGAAATCAGCACAATTGTTACCTTCGTTTATTGTCCAATAATATGACCGATGATTTCTATGTTATTGAGGCATTTTCTTTGAAAAAATGACACATTTCGAACTGCTAGAGAATGTTTCATTTTCAGTCATGACAACGCCACAATTTTCCATCATCCATTCTATCAAAACATGTACGATATATTGCAGTACCCCAATAACAAAGAAAAAAAACAAATAAGAATTCGATGTGGTAAAATTAGAAAAGAAAATTTTAAATCCCATAAATTGGATAGAAAAAGCACACAGAACTTATAAAAGATATATAACGTATATGTACCTCATAATATACTTAACTATCTAAGTCAACTGATCTATGATCAACTGATCTATGATCAACTGTTAGGACGCACTTTAGGAGTATAATAGTTCAACTGAATCTTTGCTTTGCTTTGCTGAAAGTAAGAAGAAGTCAAGAAATGTTCCAGCAAAAATACAATTAAACGTCAAAGACTGTAAAAATCTAACCGAAATCAGTTACTTTTATAATGATTTTTTTTTTTCAAGATGCTAACACAACGTGTAGCTTCGAGGATCGAGATTAGGGAATGTGTCCCTTGACTCAGCCAAATGCAACAATCGATTGCATTTTTTATTATAACTCATAAGGTATTTGAGCTGGAAGCATCATTTAACTAGCTATACACTTGCTAAAATATGTTCAATAAGCCATCTGGTAGTATGCATTTCAAAAAGTTACACAACTCATTTTATGAAGTCAGAAACTTGAAAGGAATATGGACGTAATGTCAGTCTATGGGTACCAAATTGGGTCTAATCATGGATGCAAGTTTGTCCCATTCGATAGATTTGTTATTAAATGTTGTCTACCAGCGATTTTTTCTGATGCTAGGCGTTGCCAACTGTATTCGCTCTACCCAACAAACAATTTCTCAAATTAAACTATACTTAAACTGCTAAGAAACACCCAAGTGATTTTTATATTGGACCTTATTAAATGATCTAGCGGCCATTCGTCAATCAAAACAATATAATTCACTTTACACAGATTTTGTTCCTTTAGTTTGTGTTAGGATGAGCCATATGAAAAACATTCTACTGAAATTCAGTATTTCAGATTTTTCAGACTTCAAATTTTTACTGTAAATGTAACCAATAACAAAACTTTTATTACGCTTTCCATACAACAGGGCATATTTGGGAACCTAGAAAAATATATGTTTCAAACATTGGGTCTATGTTTTTCATGTGAAGTCATTTTTATTTTACCTTTGTGACTTGTTAGTTTATAACGTGTGACTATCTTCTGTACATTTTGGCATATTCAGTTTATAGTTTCAATTTCGACAAATTTACATCGTTCGAAGATCGTGCAGAAAAAGTTCTAGTGTCTAAAAAGTCAAAGAAATCGAAAGCTACGTGGAAGTTAACAACTATAACTTGATTAAATATGTCTAAATTGCCTTAAAATAAATCGGTCATCTTGATAGCAGCATGTGTTTGTTGATTATCGCCGAAATAATGTCATATTTGGTACATAGACCGAATGAAAGAGCTAGGCTAACATTACAACCCGTTACACTATGAATGTTTCTCATAGCATTCTGGACCTTATTTAAATGTCATTGCTGATACTGTATCCTTGAACGAAATGTTGCCTTAGACCTTAGACGCCTCTGAAGGAACTGGTCCTGATGGACTTCCGTCAGTATTTTTATCAATGGAATTCACCCTTAAATACTGGAATATTTCCCCTCATTTCGAAAGAATCGTGTTTGGTTCCGATTTTCAAAAGTGGTTAAAAATCATACGTTAAAAACTATTGTTGCATTGCAATATTTTCTTTTATCCCCAAACCCTCCAGTCCATTATCAAGCAACACCTTTTTTCACGAGTGAAACATGTTATTACTACCAAGTGACATGGCTTTATTGTAGGACGTTCTACTACTACAAATTAACAACATTTTGTAAATCTTTCAACTAATGCAACGGATAAAGGTTATGTTGAAACACTGAATATTTGAACCTTAGCAAAGCATTTGACAGAGTCGATATTCCGTTGTCACTTTTCAAATTGTCTATGTTTCCAATCACAAATTATTGAAGTCGATTTAGTCAAACTTGCATGCAAGAACACACGAGGTGAGATTTGAAAAAAATCTCTCACAGGTTGTGAATGTTACGTCAGGAGTACCACAGGGATCCCATCTGGGCTTCAATTCTATTTTTTGTCATTGATGTTGAACATATTCTAAGCTATTTAAATGTTTCGATACATGTAGACAACATGAAACTTTACATGGAAGTACGTAAATCATCTGACATTGAAGCCTTCCAGAGAGGAAATGATATTTTTCATATTTGATGTACAAAAAGCTAGATAGAGATTAACGTAAAAAAGTACATCTCAGTCTCATTCAGTATAAAGCGCAATGTAATGCAAAACATCATCGCTATTGGTCAACGAACTATTAAAAGATGCAATCAAGTTAGAGATTTATGAGTCATACTTGATTCTGAGCTCACTTTTGTAAAAAACTATAGCAATATAATGTACAAGGCAAGTAAAGGGTGTTCCGATCAAAATTTGGTCAAACAGTTATGTGTGTGAGTCGATCAAAGGTTTTTATAAATAAATCAAATTATTTTTCTTTTCATGACGTGGCTGGGTAGCTCAGTGGTTACCCGTTCTGCTTACTGAGTAGATGGTCGGGAGTTCAATCCCAGGCCCGTCCCCTTCCTTACCATTTGTCACTTGCCTCTTTCTATCACCACTAGATTTAAAATTGCGCTTTCTTCCATTGATCGCTTCACTAACCACAGTGCATCCATGATCTAAAAATACCCTGCCTCACTAACACAACTATCCTTCCCTTGGCAATTGTAGATATGCAGTGGTGTTCACGGTCTCTAATAATAACGATTGTCAAACTAATCATCCTTCCCCCCTTCCCAAAGACCGTGAGGACGTGGCCGGCGCCGGTACTGATGAGATATATATATATATATATATATATATATATATATATATATATATATATATATATATATATATATATATACAATGCATATATACACATGTGTATATATATATATATATATATATATATATGTATATACATGATACATACTTGTGAATTTTATAATATTCGGTAGGATTGTTCAACATCGAAAAATATTAGATCCCGTATTTTTTTATTTTCGTTATTAGACTGGACCTTTTCTGCGTTAGACTCGATCCAAAATCGTGATTTTTCAAAATCTTCAATTTTCAAAAATTTATAACTCCTAAACCGCTTTAACCGATTTTAGTCATTTTTGGCCATTGTATTGGTATTTTTTTGAATTTCCAAGCAAATAATACGAAACCTTTGAATATATCAATTTTTGTATGAAAAAATACAAAACAAATAGTTTTTCTTGAATTTGACCGCGAGGGGCCTCAACGACTCCTTGTTTTAGTATTTTTAAATGCAAGAGCATTCAATTTTACATAACATATCAAAAATTGAAGATGTTCTGTGTGTCGTTTTGGAGATACAATTTTTTAAATAATAAATCATTACTCTTCATTTTATACATCACCTGCCTGCAGAAACGATGAAGATGTATGCAGATTACCATGCGTCTCCATCCAATCAAACCTATGACTAATGAAATCTACGAAAGTTACTTACAAACTTAGTATAACATTCTGAATCAGTCTTTAAGGGCTTTCCGTTAACCACACAGACCAATTGCTATTTTTTGACGATTACCTTTTCAAATAAATAAGGCTTTAAAATTTCAAATATTTTTGCTTAGTGTAAGTTCCAAGAAAAAACACTTTAAAGCCGCGCATGACATGATGAACATGTTAAAAAATAAGAAAAACACTTTTATACATTTATTTTTATTTATTAAGTTTTTTCATAACAATTTTATACATTTTTCTTCCGTTGAAAATGAATTTTGTTTCACAATAATATACTCTTCGCTTTTGAGGCTTAAAACTATGGAATGACTGAGTCCCTGAAATTTGCTTCACACGTGTGTAACGATTTTTTAATTTTCTTTCCATTTTATTATAGTCGGATTCCGAAAAAAATTGATAGTGTATTTTTCGAGTCTGGCTTAGAAATAGCCCACGAATAAAGTTCTTTCGGCCGTTGTTATGTGATGATCTTGCAAACTGGCTTTCGCAGCATTTCGTTTCAATACGCCTCCCAAAGCATCACAAGGGCCCTTTCCATGACAAGTAGCGAAAAATTCCACTCGGCATCTATGCCAAAAAATCTTTTGCATGTTGCACAAATTAAAAGCGGTCATTTTTATTTTTGTATTGGCTTCCAGATCCATCTGAGAAGAAATAAATTTTCTCTAAACCTGATAACTCATTTCTTTATGAACGCTATGCATTGAGTCAAAAAAGACGCACTGCGACATGATTATGTTTTGTGAAATCAGCAATTGCAATAAAACTGGTAAACTTCAAATCATTTGATTCTTCATCTTTAAAATAAATAGCACATAGGGTGAATAGTACATTGAGCGTTTGCCCAATGAAAGCCTTGAACTGCATCCCGCACAACGAATGAATAATTCTCCGAAAAATCACAGATTATGATACACTCAGTAGCTTTTAAATTGTTTTTCACGTGTTTTGAAATAGTTTGCCTGTCGCTCAGCTGTAAAGTTATGTGGCAATAAATTGAGTAATTTTTCAAAAAAGTATCAATAACTCTTGTGTGTCCATTTCAACTAAGTCCAAACTGCATCTTTCTGCTTGACGCCATTGTTTAAATTGTAATGATTCAACGTGACCGTTATTAAGAATGGCTCATAAGTTCTACCGCCAAAATTTGCATTCCCGGACAACTTTCGCAACATTGCTGCCAGCAATGCTCATTTGATTTTGACAAATTATTTTTTGAAAACATATCATGGTAGGACTGAACACCATCTGGAAGTAATTGTTTACTTTGGAGTGTTTTAAAATCAATTTAACGTTTTTGGTGGTAAATGCAAACGCACACCGTATGCGTGCCACTTGTTCCTGCCAAAATGCAGTGTTTTGGACGGTTACTGGCGAACATCGAAAATCCAATCTTAATATCAGGATGAGTATTTTTAAATATGGAGCATACGCCTCTGCAAATTGCATAAAACTAACCTTCTTTGTATGTAGATCCTACCTTCTTCATTGTTGGATATCAAATAATCCCTTTTTCCTGGCACATACGACTTATATCGTCGCTATTATAAAAATTACGAACACGCATTAGCGTTTCCCTCCTAACGAAGCCTCTACTAATCCTCTTTTTAGGCACTGACATTATTCCTCCTGTTGTTGTAACACTTTCACTTGGTTGGCCATATATTGGGAAACATCAAACTCTTGCATAATCTCTATATGTAGACCAACTTTTGGGCAGTGTGGTTAAAATCCTATACTGCTCATTGCTATCTTTTGTTTTTTAAATTTATCCTCAAGCTGTGTTAGCATTTCATTATCGTCAGACAAAACGTGTTATTGGTGGTACCGATCGATTCATAGCTGGTTGCTCTCAATGAGCCTGCAAATAAATATAACAAATTATTGATTAAAAATTGATTGATTGAAAATCATGCAAATAATTTCTATTTTATTATTTACTTTGGTAGGGAAAAGGAACAATGCTGGACGGTCCTGCAAGGGCAGTCGTTTCGTGACCTGGTTGCTTCTGCACGATTCTCTAAAAGAATGTAAAAATAAAAATGTTCCAGTAACAATTGCAATAGAAGAATTCAAATTAAAACAGAATTATATGAACTTTTATATAACATACCTGTAGTGCCTATACTGGATGGTCCTGTAATGGGTTCTTCGGTCATGGTATCAATGTGCTTATACAATTTCTTGTAGCAACTTTGACAAATGAAAGAGCTACTCTCACTCAATTTTAACCTTTTTTTCCACAGCATAGTCGCACAATTATGCGTTGATTTTTCTGGAACACGAACTCAACACCCAAACACTACAAATTGAACACTTACGTTTCATTTTTACGATATTCTTTGATATAACTGTTCTGATATGATACTTTGTTTTCAACTGGTAACTTTTTACATAAATTTCCGTGTTTTAGTATGATGTTTATATTGTACCTACGATCAAGTGAAGTGAACTGCAGCCTAGACTACAATAGGTATTGAATTGTTTCTCGGCTGTAGCGACTCAGGTCTATTTGCAGACGGGAGCGAGTAGAGCGGAATTTCTAAAGCGAGAAAGCAACAGAATAACAGATAACGCAAGCGAGTCAGACGAGTATGAAATGAAAGAGATGTTGTTCACTCTGGCCGCTTCTCCGCTTTAGAAATTCACACCTACTCCCTCCCGTCAGCGAGTAGACCTCGATCGCTACAGCCGAGAAACAATTCAATCCAATCTCACAGGTCGATAAACATTCTACATCTACAGTAGGTAGTCAATACGTATCAACGGTTCTTCTTTTAAATAATAATACCAATGCCCCTCTTGCAAATCTGAAAAGAATGTTAGGTAATCAAATTGTCAATATCTACCTAAAGTCTCATTAGCCTTAGTTGCTATAATATTATATATTGATGTCAAGTAAACATTACGATTATATAATATTTACTTGACATTCTGTGACCCACTCATAGATTTCATTAGTCATAGGTTTGATTGGATGGAGACGCATGGTATCTACCATGCATCTTCATCGCTTCTACAGGCGGCGATGTATAAAATGAAGAGTAATGATCTGATTATTTAAAAAATTGTATCTCCAACGACACGCAGAACATTTCCAATTTTTTGATATGTTATGTAAAATTGAATGTTCTTTCATTTAAAAATACTAAAACAAGGAGTCGTTGAGGCCTCCTGCAGTCAAATTCAAGAAAAACTATTTGCTTTGTATTTTTTCATACAAAAATTGATATATCTCAAGGTTCTCGCATTTTTTGCTTGGAAATTCAAAAAAATACCAATACAACTGGCCAAAATGACTCAAAATCGGTTAAACGGTTTAGGAGTTATAAATTTTCGAAAATTGAAGATTTTGAAAATCACGATTTTTGGACCAGTCTAACGCAGAAAGGTCCAGTCTAATAACGAAATAAAAAAATACGGGTCTAATATTTTTCGATGTTGAAACAATCCTACCGAATATTATAAAATTCTGAGAGATCGTATAACTTTTTCATGGAATTGCTGTATATTTATATATATATATATATATATATATATATATATATATATATATATACATATATTTATATGTATATATATATATATATATATATATATATACATTTATATATATATAATATATATATATATATATATATATATATATATATATATATATATATATATATATATATGCATATATATATATATATATATATATATATATATATATATATATATATATATATCTTTATATATATATATATATTTTTATGTGTATATATATATATATATATATATATATATTTGTGTATATATATTTATATATATATATATATATATATATATTTTATATATATATCTTATATATATATAAAAATGAATGCCATCCGTTCGTGACAGCATAACTACGAACGACCTTCCGATGGATTTGATTTTTTTCATTTTGTCTGTCTTGGTTCCCAACAGGTTTATATAAAGGAAAAAAAATGGAAAAAATAACTGGAAAATGAGAAAAGTCATAAAACCAAATTGTCACTTGTGCAGGGGTATGCCACATGCATTTAGCAACGATCTTCTTTGCTCGTTGTAATAGAGAAACCGTTGGAAACTCTTATAATGGCGTTATAATTTAACAAAAAAGAAACAACAGAGGAGAGAATCACCATTGTTTCTTAGACATTTTCAAAAGCAGAAAAATGAAAGCACACTGGAGTCGCTTTTTACTTCGCAATTTTCCATGGGGTCTTCGAGCTTATTTTTACTTTCAGTAGAAGTCCTAAAGGGTTTGAGCTGTTTAGCGGAATACTTGTAACGAAATGAAGAAAGTCGCATTTTCATTTAATTAACTACCTTTGTTTATCTTAGACAGGATGTACTGTTCACACGTAGACTTCTCGCGTCTCGTCGAGTTATTAGAGCGAGACACTGAAGAAGTCTGCACAATAGACGAAATACGTGACTTGTCGAAGATAAGCAAAGAAAGAAGTTGGAATTAAATGGAAAATACTAATTTTTCTTCTAATTTCTAAGTACTTTTCAGAATTCACGAGTAGATAACTTGGCCAGTGAAACGCGTGGAACATAACTCTTTAACGCTGTTTACGAGGTTCAGTGCATTACGGCTTTTGGGCGGATTCAGAGATTTACTCGGTTATTTTAGGATTTTTTTTGAATCAGCACCCATACCCTGTGTAATAAGCAACCTCAGCGTAGATGCCCGCATAAACTGGAGCGTTTAAAATATTGGTGACACCTCGAAGCGAGATGTACCGATTCTTTACTAATATCGAATGGGGCCTATCAACGTTCGTAAATCAGACACGTCTGAGCTGTTTTTCCGCGAAACCATGAAGGCCCCACGCAAAAACCGAGTACCATAATCATGATAGAAGAAAGTTTTTCCGCGCTACGACGATGCTATAGGCTTGCGGGCTTGCGAGACAAAAAAGGTTCAGATGTGTTTGTTTACAGCAAATGTTGATGGTTCCATGGCTGGCCCAGTTCTAGAATTGGAGTGAAGATCACGGTAACTGACTGGCATGCTGCAGTCTGAGCTGGCTGAACCAGTTGGTTGACCACAATGCGAATGTACCGGTCCTCTAGACTACAATGAGTGCAGCTTGTTCTCACTGTAATGCACTGAAGTTTCCAAGTGAACCAAACCTGGAGCTGTTTCGTTCTTTGGTTTGTGAAGTCGGTGAAGTAAATAGTTGTAAAACATTTTCCGCAAGAACATCCAGAGCGTATTGGTGGTTGTTTTTAAATGACTTCGTTTGACGCAACGCATATATAATAATATTTAAAAAGTTTTCTTGGGCTCAACCCTCAGAGTTCAGAAGATTATGGTTAGACCGGAATTGTGAGAACCACACGTTACAGACGGTCTACGTTACAGATTCAAGTTCAATTTCAATATAAAGCGGGTTCATTGTTGTCACCGAGCAGACGCAGATCATGGAATTTCTCGCAGATTTTTTCATGGGCTCAACAAACATCCTTATTCTACTCACGGTAGCGGAACATATTTATACAACAATTGTGTTGCTTGTTACAGGAGTACAATGGATTGATCTCAAATGTTCAAGACTGTTCTCGATCGAATGCCATCTAAAACCCATAAGATTGTGATCTGAGCTGGTCTCCTAATTTTCCAATTCTTCCTGATGGACAATGTAGGTTCTGGATAAGAGATATTTCAACCAAAAACGGAGCACCAAATATCGACGATTTGAGTAACCCCTGTTTCTACATGAAGTACGTAACTGAACGCGC
>JASCZW010014523.1:0-22722 GCA_034211315.2 Aedes japonicus
ACAGGGTGCTTAACAAGCACATCAGCTCCCTCCCCGAAGCAATACCGAAAGGTGGTTCCGGGAGGCCCAGGGCTGAAGGCACGGGTGGGCTTTAGTGGGTCGAGGAGTTGGCACCCTCATCCATCCCGTCTAAAACAAAAAGACACGCGCGCACTTACCCTCACAAATCAACGGGGGAGCAACCATTCCCACATTGTCAACAGGTCATTGTCAACCGCTTGTCAACTGCTTCTTCCAAAGTCAATTCCGAGGGTTATTGAGAAGCTACGTAGGCAATACGGTCGTCCGTAACAACTGATTCAAAGTTTATTGGATAATGTTAATCTACCAAAGCCGGAAAACTTGAGAAGCTTCGTCTCCTTCGAAATACCTTTGTGGAAATTTGGCGGCCTTATCACATTTTATGTCTTGTGAAAAGCGACAGCTTGGAATAAGAAAAACATGGTTAGTCTTTATTTATGTGAATTTAATTTTCTATTTGATGTTTTATAGTTTGAATTGGTTATAACTAGGGTTCTGATGCATGGTCAGTATCGGAGTCATAGTTTGTTTTCTTTGCAATGAATCTGATTTTGACTGGCATTTGAAGAGTGCTCTCACTCCTCAAAGGGTTCAAACAGCGGAAACTTTCAATAAAGGTCGATTCATTGCCAACAAAACAAACAATGACAACTGTAACAACGCCGAATACATCTTCATTTCTCAATAATGACGAAGTTACTCGATATGTACTAAACAAAGGATACGGGATATACTATTGTGGCGGCGCATTTTCCCGGTCACCCTATTAGCTGTTGCAGTGAACGTGCTTTCGAGAGTAAAAAACGCCAGTGAAGAGAATCAGATAAAAGAACCCACACGTGTATTTTGAAGAGCAATAAATAAGTTTCATTTTTATATTAAACGCGTTGTCTTTCGATCGATTCCGTGTTCGGTTCCCACATTTGGTGACCACGACGTGATTTCCGCTTCGAAACGTTCCGGGAATATCACGAACATTTCGATCTCGAAAAGTTTTGCGTCGCGCTACTTCTAACCTCAAAATGCCTGATGACGTTCCAGCTGCTGGAGCTGAGCAGGCAGCTGCCGTTTCTGTGAAGCTTCCCGATTTCTGGAAAAATGATCCGAACATGTGGTTCGCCCAGGCGGAAGCTCAGTTTCACCTGGCCCGGATAACGCAGGATGAAACCATGTTCTGGCATATCGTCGCCAGGATCGACCAGAGTGTCATTTGCCACATTTCGGATCTGGTAAACACACCGCCGGCAACCGATAAGTACCAAGCAGTCAAAGACCGGCTCATCGCTCGGTTTGCATTGTCGCCACAAGCTCGCATTGAGCAGCTGCTGGGATCAAGCGATTTGGGCGATCTCAGGCACTCAGATCTTCTCGCCCGTATGCAGGAAATTGCTACCGGTCTGAACGTGGATGAAAGCAT
Organism: Aedes japonicus; assembly: GCA_034211315.2. Lineage (NCBI taxonomy): Eukaryota > Metazoa > Arthropoda > Insecta > Diptera > Culicidae > Aedes > Aedes japonicus. Next base: position 1,439 of record JASCZW010014523.1, read on the forward strand.
CATGAAAACTCTTTTCCTACAGCGCATACCGAGCCACGCGCGGGCAATTTTGTCCATTAGTGATGGCGACCGAATGATGGACTCTTCTGCTTCGGAACGTTGCCAGCTGTTCTGCATCGACACCTGGATCCGGATCATCATCGCTGGATTACTGCAGCCTGAAGGGAGAAATAGAAGCTTTGACGGCCGAAATTCGTCGGCTAAAGACCAGATCCAGTCAAACCCGAAGCCGTTCGTCATCCAGACCAGGCGCTGCAGAAGAAGAAACAATTTGTTGGTACCACCGTAAATATGGTAATCGAGCTGAGCACTGCCGTGCGCCCTGCAGCTTAAATCGCTCAAAAAACTAGATTCGCGCCTTCCTGAGTCGGCACAGGTGGGCGGTGATTTTGAAAGTCGACGTCTTGTTATATTCGACAGAACCAGCGGTACCAGATTCCTCATCGACACGGGCTCGGACGTTTCAATAATTCCTGCAACGAGAAGCGACAAACAAAGAGGAACCATTCCTTTCTCGTTGCATGCTTCTAACGGGACGAAAATCAACACTTTCGCCAGCAAATTTTGTTCAGTTGACCTCGGACTCCGACGCCGCTTCACGTGGCGTTTCATCGTGGCCGATGTAAGCGGAGCTATCATCGGTGCAGATCTCCTTGCGCATTTTGGATTACTCGTCGATTTGAAACACCGGCAGCTCATTGATGGAACGACCAAACTTCGAACTGTCGGCAATCTATCTTCAGCAGTCATCCACGGTGTGAAGGCGGTAAATTTTGAGCACCCATATCGTGACCTCTTGGAAGATTATCGAGAGATTTTAGTTCCATCATCGATTCCGCAGGAAGTGAAGCACGATGTGACTCACCATATCGTTACAAACGGTCCACCGGTTGCATCCAAGATTCGTCGAATGCATCCGGAACGAGAAAAAGCCGCGCAAGAAGAGTTTCAGACCATGTGCGAAATGGGAATTTGTCGACCGTCCAGCAGCAGCTGGGCCAGCCCTCTCCACTGCGTTCCCAAGAAAAACGGTGAATGGCGATTTGTTGGGGATTTACCGTCGTCTAAACAAGGTCACCGTTCCAGACAGATACCCGGTTCCTTATGTCCACGATCTGCTCAACAGATTTCGAGGTAAGACAGTCTTCTCTACATCCCAGTTGAGAGTGCGGACGTTCCGAAGACAGCAATCATAACGCCCTTTGGCTTGTTTGAGTTCCTTCGCATGCCGTTTGGACTATGCAATGCAAGTCAAACGTTCCAGCGGTTCATGAACCAGCTCTTTGGAAATCTTGAATTTGTTGTTTTTTTCATTGACGACATTAGTGTTCTCGACGAATGAAGAGAAACATCGCTTGCGAATAGTCCTTGAGCGCCTTCGAAATAATGGTCTTGTTATCAACATCGAAAAATGCACATTTTTTGCGCAGGAGGTCGAATTTCTTGGGTATCTCTTCAACAAGGACGGTATTCGTCCGTTACCATCACGAGTTGATGCTGTGATGAATTTTGCTGTGCCAACGACGGTCAAAGATCTGCGACGCTTTATTGCATTGATAAATGTGCACAAGCGATTCATTCCGCACGCAGTGGAACCTCAAGAAGTCCTTCGGAAGCTTATTCCTGACAACCGAAAAACGACTCTAGGAAAATAGTTTGGGATGAGCATTCACAGCGCTCGTTCGATAAATGCAAAAAATGCCATGCAGATGCTGCACTCCTGTTTTACCCCGATGCCGCAAAGCCATTAGCATTGATGGTGGACGCTTCTAATTTTACTTTCAAGTTACTGACAACGAGTGGAAACCACTTGGCTTCTTTTCTCAGAAGTTTTCCGCAAGCCAACAAAATTATTCCACGTTCGGGAGAGAGCTAACGGCAACAAAGTTGGCGATAGGTTACTTTAGGCACAACCTTGAAGGCCGACAGTTCATGATTTTCACCGACCATCTTCCGCTCATCTATTCCCTAACAACCGACCCTAATAGTCGTTTGCCTCACGAGGAACGGTACCTTCGATACGTGGCGGAGTTCACTACCGATATCCAACATATCAGCGGCAAAGACAATATAGTAGCTGATGCTTTATCGAGGGTAAACACAGTTGTAGCGGGTGTGGATTTTAACGCGATCGCAAAGGACCAAACAGATGACCTCCAGTTAAAAAAATTGCTTTCGTCGGGAACAACCTCACTTAATCTGGAACTGTGCCGATTTCCGAATATTTTGAGGCCCATTTACTGTGATGTCTCGGTTGATAATTGCATCCGTCCTTATCTTTCAGAACGTCATCGAACTACAATTATGGCACAATTTCACGGAATGGCCCATCCAGGAGCGCGTGCCACCAGACGACTCATTGCCGATCGGTTCGTCTGGCCCTCCATGAACAACGACATTAATCAATTCGTGAAGACATGCCAAGAGTGCCAACGCTCAAAAATCAACCGACACACAGTAGCACCACTCTCAAGATTCGATATACCCAAGGCTCGATTTCGGAATATCCACGATGATCTCGTTGGCCCAATGCAGCCTTTGAAGGGATGTCGCTACCTGTTGACAATCATCGATCGCTTCACGCGCTGGCCGGAAGCAATTCCACTCAGCGACATGATGGCTCCAACGGTTGCTATGGCTTTGTACTCCGGATGGATAGCACGTTTTGGGACCCCAGAAACAGTAACAACTGATCAAGGACGTCAGTTTGAATCGGATCTGTTCCGGGAGCTTACGAGGCTTTTGGGTGTGCACCACATTCACACAACCGCCTACCACCCGCAAGCGAACGGAATCGTTGAGCGGTTCCATCGCACGATCGCTTACCTCTGGTGCTACTAGGACTTCGAACAGCATTCCGTGAAGATCTGAAATGCTCGACTGCGGACCTTTTGTATGGACAAGCGCTCAGAATCCCTGGCGAGTTCTACGATAGATCGGTCAGAGATATAGATCGCGCTGCAATGTGTAAAATGTTGCACCAAACATTCCGTGATTTAAACGCTCCTAAAACGACTCATTATTCCAAACAGACAGTGTTTGTACATCCGAAGCTAATGGATTGCACACATGTTTTTATTTGGATTGATTCCGAATGGAATCATGCTGGAGAAGCCTCTCCAGCAACCCTACGAACGGCCTTACGAGGTGCTTCAGAGAAACGACAAATTCTTTGATATTTCTGTATCCGGGAAAAAGCAGACCATATCGATTGATCGCATAAAGCCAGCCTTCCTGTGCGACCAGAACATCTCGGACCATCCCCAGGAAGATGCTCACACAGCAGTTACACCATCTGGACACCGTGTCCGGTTCCTGGTTGGGGGGCGCCTATTTATTTTTTTTATTTATTTTTTTATTTATTTATTTATTATATATATTCCATCTGACCTAAGGTGGTCTTAATGAATTTGTTTATGACGGGGAAAAGCCTTTTTAATTTGGCGTAAAAACCCCGTATCTTTTACAAAACAATACAATAAAAAACAATACAATACAATACAAAACATTGCTTAGTTGCACATTCGTAAACATAATTAAAATAAACAGGATTACAAACGTAGAGTATAGTCAAAGTATAAAATAAGAAACATCCATAGTTCGAGCAGTCCTCGTCGTCAATCAATTATCCTCATCAAATATCCTTCTCGTAGTATGCCATTCTGTTAGTCTGCGCTTGAATGTTGCCAAAGTACAGTTAAAGTCGAATAAAAAATACACAACGTTGAACCTAGCTGACATGAAGCGGATAGGGTCATGAAGTCCATATAATGAATTGCGGGGTTCAAGCAGCAAGAAGTCCCGCTGGCGAAGCATTCGTTCAGGAGCGTAGAGGTTGAGCTGACTTAATAGCTCCGGTGAGTCAATTCCACCTGTTAGTGTATTGGCAACGAAAACAGCTTGCGCAATATTTCGCCTATGGTCCAATGTCTGTAGTCCCAGCAATCTGCATCTGTCTTCGTATCGTGGAAGGTTCAACGGGTCACGCCACGGTAGGCGACGCAGGGCATATCTCACGAATCTTCGTTGAATTGCTTCGATCCTAGCTGTCCATGTTGCCTGATATGGGCACCAAACAACAGAGTTGGATTCCAAAATCGACCGCACCAGAGCACAGTACAAAGACCGAAGGCAGAGAGGGTCTTTAAATTCACTAGATATTTTAAAAATGAAACCCAGCTGTCGATTCGCTTTGCTGATAATATCGTCGTAATGCAATCGATACGTTAGTGCCGAATCCAGAGTGACACCAAGATCACGTACTTGATGAGCACGTTCGAGAGGCTGGCCGTTCATTGCATAATTGTGCGTGATCGGATTGAGCTTGCGATGAAATGAAATGATGTTGCATTTGTGGATGCTTAACGTCAGCATGTTTCGGGTGCACCAACCAGCGAACCGATCTAACAACAGTTGCAGTGCATGGCAGTCCTGGATGGTTTTGATGACCATGAAGATTTTGACGTCATCAGCGTAAAACACACGGCAACCAGATGGTAGTACGGTAGAAAGCTCGTTAATGAAGAGTGAGAATAACAAAGGGCCAAGATTGCTCCCTTGTGGTACGCCGGATGAATTTGAGAATGCTTCCGAAGATTCAGATCCTATTTTAACGGTGAGCCTACGTTTTTTAAGGTATGATTCAAACCAGCTGACCAGGTCCGCAGAGATACCAATTCTTCGTAGGCGTTCAAGTAGTATTCCATGGTCAACTCGATCAAAAGCAGATTTGAAATCAGTGTAAGCAGTGTCGATCTGTGCGCCAGCATCAATGTGGCGTATGCAAAACGAGGCAAACTGTATGAGATTTGTCGAGGTTGATCTCTTGGGAAAGAAACCATGCTGATCCGTAGAGATGTAATTCTTACACGAGTTGAAAAGTACCTCGTTCATTATGATCTCGAAAACCTTTGAACAAGCACACAACGAAGTTATGCCTCTGAAATTCTCGATGTTCCGTCGATCTCCTTTTTTAAACACAGGGAACATGACTGACGTCTTCCAACTTCCAGGAAATACATGCTGCCGTAATGAAATGTTGAACAGTTTCATGAGAGGGGATATTAACTCTTCGCTGCATTTTTTAAGGATACATGACGGTATGCCATCAGGACTGGATGCAGAGTCTTTCAATTTATTTATTGCAGCGTTTACTTGATGGGTCGTGATCTCAAAGCTATTAGAAGCACACGTCCCTAGGTGTGTCTCTACAAGCGTCTGCAATTTGATGTATAGACGAAGGAGAATCAGAAAAAGCACGTCTGAAGTGAGTTGCAAATAAATTGCACTTTTCCGATGCGGATGTGGCGACTTCGTTACCCAGAAACATCTCAACGGGCAATCCATTCTCCTTCCGTTTAGTGTTAACAAACTTCCAAAATTGTCGTGGCTGTCGGCGAAGATTTTCCTGAGTGCGTATACAGTAGCGCTTATAAAGGAAACGGTTATACGTGCGATAATTAGTACTTGCACGTAGCTAAATGATGCTTGGCGAAAGGGCAACGAGACTGACAGTAGGTTCGTAGTGCTCTCGATCTTAGGCGTTTGAGACGTCGTAAATGTGCATTCCCAAGGTGGCTTAGGAGACGGCCTACGCATTGGCACAAAATCAACCAAGTAGGTCTTCAACACGTTAGTGAAGTATTCCACAGCAACATCAATGTCTTCCGTGGTTTCCAGGATGTGCCAGTCAGTTTCACGAAGCGCTTCTTTCAATCCCTCAAAATCGGCACGACGGAAATCAAGCCCTCGGTCATCCGGAATGCTCGCAAATACAATTGGCTGTGAGAGAGTTGCCGTTATAACAAAAGCGGGATGATTCGAATCAAGAAGAGAAAGCGGTTCTACAGCTTCTTCAATCTGGCATGCAGCAAGCGTTTTTTCATTCACCAGACCGAAATCCAGGATTCGAGCGTTCTGATTGTAAATGTGGTTAACTTGAAACAGACCATGCAGACTGAATCCATCGAGTAACGAAGCGCAAGCAGCAGATATATTTGACTGCAATACGTCTACGGAAGGACGATCATTACTAGGTGTGTTCCAAACAAGACCCGATTGATTATAGTCGCCAAGCAAAATAGCATGATCGTTATTTCCCAGATTTGAATGAATTGCTTCAATGGACTCGATATGGTGATTTACGCTGAGTAAATCATTCTTGCGATCGGGTGGTAGATAAATAACACCAATACTGATAGAACAGCGACGCATCCTTAACCTTACCCACAGCTGTTCCAATGAAACGTTCACTGGGGTGGGATCGACATAGCCGTTGAAATTAGTTGAGATAGCAATTAACACTCCCTCCACGTGATTTACGACTATTTGAATGGTTGCGATCCGTTCTGTACACGGTGTATAACTCTCCAAAAAGCTGGGCAGAGAATATTCTATCATCAAGCCACGTTTCCGTAAGAACGATGACGTCATAGTGACAAGACGAAACAGCTACGAAAACTTCATCAATTTTTGTGCGTAAGCCCCGAACATTCTGGTAGTACACCGTTAATTGATGAGCACCATCTTCGGCCGGATTGTTGCAAGAATTTGAATCGATCTGAAAATTGGAGCTCCTTGATTGACGTGCAGTACCATTCATGACTTCGGCTGGACATATACTAATTCTAGCATTACCTGGACAAAAAGAAGTTGAATCTGGATTAGCCATAGCGCGTGAAGCCTTAGGTTCGCTGACGTGAACAGATGTCATTTCGTCCCGCTGGATGAGTGGTACGACCGGGGTAACGTGCGTTCGGCAAGTTGGAAATCCCCTCACCACCGAACACAGGAACGGAACGGCTTGGAAGACTGGAACAGACAGCAGAAGGGCAGCGGATCTCGATTGTGTCGACTGGCTTGGGGGCTTCCATCAAGTTGTGTGATGTGCATTCCGTTGTCTGCATGTTTTGATGACCGGATGGGTGACGACTTGATACTTTCATTGATGAACCACCGCTGGAAACGCGATGGAATTCAGGAAGCGAAGATGTGGAAATTTTATCGTACTTGCCTGAGAGTGGTTGTTGGGAGACCCCTACACCAAACTCGACCGCAGGGCCAGAACGGCTCTGATGGCAGGAAACAGGGTGGTGATGTTGGCGGAAAATAGTTGGCGCGACTGGGTCGAGCGGCTCGGGGTCCCCCATGGAGCGACAGGCAATGCGTTCTGGCAAACAGTAGCTGGATGCGGCGCATTATCCCGGTCACCCTATTAACTGTTGCAGTGAACGTGCCTTCGAGAGTAAAAAACGTCAATGAAGAGAATCAGACAAAAGAACACAGACGTGTATTTTGAAGAGCAATAAATAAGTTTCATTTTTATATTAAACGCATTGTCTTTCGATCGATTCCGTGTTCGGTTCCCACACTATAATAGATTAAATTACTGGTCGCAGTGGTTTATGTCCCGAACAGAGGAACAAAAAAAACGGGGTATTGTGGAAAATAGGCGATTCCCGGATAGTTGGCCGGGAGACGAATGAAACAACTTGAGAAGCGACTACAGAAGAACCCGGAATTGCAAAAAACGCCTGTATGCAGATCAAAGAATACGCAAATCAGCCTACCGCGGATGAGCAGACTGGAGCTTCTCGACGAAGTCTAGTACCTTCCACTCAACGCCGTACAAAATCCGAAAAGGGAAGGTCCATTAATTATGTCACGCAGTAAGGGGGGAAGGGGGGGTTTGAGAAAACGTGACGATCCATACAAAAAAAAATGGAGGTCCATACAAAAAACGTGACAATGGGGGGAGGGGGGTTTAAAAAATGACAATTTTTGCGTGACGTAATTAATGGACGTTCCCAAAAGTAAAGTAAAGTACGTTTGGTCTGGGAGTTTCGGTGAATTCTCAGCTGCTGAAAGGACCCGATATGCTTGTACCATTGGTGAAGGTTCTTCCCGGACCCCGGAGACGTTAACGATATGTTTCACCAGATGAAGATTCGAGAAAATGACAAACAGAAGCAGAGATGGTGCTTCGGGCGATCCAGTGAGGATCTATGCCATGGACGTTGGTGCGTTTGGATCCACAAGCTCTCCTTGTTTGGCCCAATACATCAAAAATAGGAAAGCTTAGGATTTCACTGTAATGGGTTTCTTCGACCCCCTCGAACTGTTGTCGCCGTTCACCATTCACGGTAAAATAATCATTCAGCACCTGTTAACCTGTCGTCAATCATGTTGACTCCCTACCATGCGCAGCTCACTGACCAAGCAGGGCGTTTTGTTGACTCACTCAAGAAGCTGAGAAAAGAGGGAACTTTACCCTCATTGGAGTTCTAGAAAGCCAGTACCCGAGAATATTACCTGGACTATGTTGAGCTACACCATTCAAACACCAAGTCACGGAATAGACGCAGGTGAAATCGTCCGACAACTAATTTTATTTTGAGCAAGCACTGCAGCAGCAACCATTTTAAACACTGCTTGAAAAAGTTCAACCTTCGCCAGCAACTGCACCGACTGATTCAGAAAAACCAATCGCTCTTTATGTTCCGGTGATCTTGAAGTATTCATCATTCCCAGTGTCCCTGTTACTGTTCACCCCATGGCACCATCTGCAACGAATTCTGTTCCATTGATTGATGATGAGGTAGAAGTTCTGTCCGGTGCAGCTATCCGAAAAGGTGTCTTGTTTCCATGGTTGTTTTTAGTGTGAAATGAACATTTACGTATACATTTTCTTTGCAGTTTTCAACATAATCTTTTACATATTCCAATTTAACTGTACTAATCACAAACTAGATAATGCTAGAAAACCTCAAAGTAAAATTTTTGTTAAATGTCAATATTAAACATTGGAACATAAAACAGTCTTAGTTGGGAATCTACAGATATATTAAAACTGTTGATTGACATAAACATAAATTAGTCTCGCAAAATGCAAGAAGGGTGTTTTTCCATTTTTCCGAAGGGTGGTCAAAATAGGAAAATATGACCAATACAGATACACTTACTCTGTACGTTTTCTAGAGAATGACAATTCTTTGTTTTCATAAATGGAAATATACTTTGGAATATGTAATCAGAAACTGAAATATTAACCCCCCCCCCCTCGATTTTCCAAGTAGTCGACATCCTGACTACAATCCAAAGGAAAATTTTGTTTTCAGCTTATTTTTATAATAAATGAACGAAACCTGCATTGAGTACACTGCCGTTTCCAAATAGGATAAAGTTATGGTCCAATTCAATTCCACTGTAAACCATAGTTCAACCACCTAAAGATAAACAAATCACCATTACTGAACCATTCGCTAGCCATGACACTTCAGAAATAAACCTCCACTACCAATAATGTTTCCTCGGATCAATAAAACAATGAAACACAAAAGAACATTCCACTTACGCGGCAAGAAACAACCTCCGGTGCTGCCGTTCCCATTGCACCGGCCAGCGCCATCCTCATCAAGGTAGTCCCGGAATTGGCTCTGAATCGCATTCCACAGCTGCTCGTGAACCAGCTTATTCACACGCGATGCATTCCGATACCACGTACCGAACCGTTTCCGACAGCACGGACAGTTGAGATTGTTTTTCTCGATCGTTCCGCTCAGACAGTTCCGGCAGAAACGATGCTGACACGGCAGGAACACCGGTTCCACTAGGACCGACTGACACACGGTACACAGGATGTCATCTAGTTGTAGGTTTTCAAAGTTAAGCTGAGCCGAACCGTGGCTGGATGTTCCGTTCCTTGTCGCAGCTGTCGAGCCAGACGCACCGGCGCTCAGATGGGGATTGGCACTGGCCGCTGGGTAGTTTAACAACTTCGAAGACATTTCCAGAACACAGATCACTCTTACAAAATGTTCTCCCTTGACTCCACACCCTGCACCCAACCAACCCTACTCCGTTTTGTTACTATTGGGCTGCTGGTCGAAGGAACAAAAAGGGAAACACCGGCAGGAAGAAATTTTCCTCAAGGCCTTTTTCTCGCACTTCGGTCGCTCTTGGCGAAGGAATATCACATTTTCACGGTAAAAATCGAAACGTTTTACTACTTTAAAGGAACTGCGGACGTTAACATTATTGAATGGCGGTATAACACACGCGATGCGCGACCGAACTACAAGACAAATTTCAATTTTATTCGCACCAGAGCCGAAAAATGGCAGCCTTTTGCAAAGTAAGATTTTTTTTTATGTTTCTCGTTACTCCACAAATCGTTTCTCTTCGCTTCCTCGTTGTGTTGCTTTTCTGGTGATTGCTGCTGTGTGCGTGCGCGAGTGTATTTGAAAGTGTCAACATTTCTTTCTGCTCGCATTTTCGAGACTTTTGACGTTTCGGAAAGCGAGCATAGATCGAGCACCAACCAAAAATTATGCTGCTTACTTGATGGGCCGCATTGAGGGGGAAGTATTATAATGCAGAGCAATTTTGAGGCATTTTTGGTGAGGAGATTTTTACATTCCTGAATGATACAGCGGCCTCCCGTTACATCGTTAAATAAACTATTATCGAGACCAACGTGTCGTGAAGAACTATGGTCCAAATCACGGTGATGTCACACCTCAGATTTTACAGATACTGGTGCCCTTGTGTTCAGAAGTTCGAGTGTGAGAAAAAAGGACGGGAAGCACGACGGTTATTGCTATCTCTTATACTCTCATGGTCAATAGTAAGGTTAGCTTTTTCCATGGAATAGTCCACTCAGCCAAATAATCTTAAGAATTTCATATGGTTCAACATAGGAAAGATACTTTGGAATTTCATAAGGCCGAATTATGAATGGATTTTGTTTCATACGACGTTGTTCTTATTCGCCTTTAAGCTTTCCTCATTACAAGTGTTGATATATACTAGTACGCAAGTCACTGGACCTATAATCTCAAAATTCCAGGTTTGAATCCAGACTGCTCCATATTTTTATTTCTTTTCTACATCATTATATATTTCATAAGATAAATTATTGAAATTCATCCTATATTCTTATAGCAAATAACCATAGTGCAATCCTATGAATATCGAAAGTTTATTTCGCTGAGTGTCTATAAAAATTAACCTGATGAAATGCCCTTTTATATTTTTAATAGAAAGAGTTACTATTGCGATTCAACGAGTCATTGAGTAGCAACAATCAATAGGAAGCTACATTCTTAGAAAATAAAACCGAACTCGGTTGAATTTCAACCAAGTTTTCATCTGCAGGGAATTCTCGGTTCAGTTTACCGAGTTTTCTCGGTTTTCGTGTACCGAACTCTTGAATATGTCTGCTTTAACGAACTGTTCGATTCATTTTTCATTTTTGTCAGTCAAATATATAATATAGTAACTGAAACTCGGGGTCGATTCAAAAAAGTACACCTGAAAACAAAACGATTTATTCGGTTTCTTGCTTGAAACGCTTGAAACCGATGTGGTTCGGTAGTAAATTGAAACGAGCTGGGTGTTTTTTTCTAAGTGTGTAGCGATTGAAATTGGTTCACCGATCACTCAGAATACAAAGCGCCTTATATTTAATTGCAATCACCTATGCTATAGATTTGGGCAAACTGCAAAGTTATTGCTCTGTATTTGTGCGGCACTTATTTTCTATTTAATTTGGTCAACATGCTGGATCACACGATTTCAAGTCGAAGCCAAAATTGACCGATTTAAGTGCCAATTTTAATAATAAAAATTATTGAATTATTTTTAGTGTTGTAGCATCCCTTGCTCTGAAATACACTTTGCAGTCTGCATCTGCAATACATTCTTGCACTTTTCGGTACTAGAATCTTTATTTTTGTTTTGATTCGCTGTATTATTTTGAAAGGATATTTGATGGTTCGTTCGTGTGAGCATGGGACCTAGCTTGAGACCGATGAGCTGGTACTTTCTGAGTCAGAAACTATATCCATTTCCTATCTATATACTCATTTGGAATATATATTATTTGGAATAATTATTTGGAATAATCGCTTTGCACTACTGCGAATAACTAATTTTAAGTTTTTTATAAATATGCTTTTGAAAATTAGTCGCAAGACAACGGTTTGAAAACATAATGACAAGCTGTGATTTTTATCATAATCGCTCCTAATGATTCACTTATGGCAACCATACATGTTTCGTGAAACATTCATTGTACCTTATGAAATCAATTTGCTTGTGCTATGGAACTCATATGCGTTGATTTAGTTAATTGTCTTGTTAATTTGTGTTTTTTGTAATTTGTTTTTTATTGAATTCAACAGGAATTTTCATTCTACTAGGTGGGGTAAAAAGGTAATAGTGCCTTGTAGTTTTTTTTCGCTCGAACCGTCGTCGAGGGCGGACGTGTTTCAAGTACGGTCCGTAATTAAATTTGTATATATACTTTTTTTTAACCTCTTGACAACGTAGCGTCGTGCGCTTCTCGTGGTTCGCCTGTAACTTCAATTTATTTTATTATTATTTTTTTCCGTTAAATCATAACATCGCGCGTGGTTTATGCCGGTTTTTTGTGTCGCGTCGAACATTAACTACTAATCATAATGCCGTGCGGTGTCAAATCGTGTACCACAAATGACGACCACCTTCTTTGGAAGTGCGAATTCTGCAGCAGAACATACCATGCTGCCTGTATTGGAGTGCAACGGACCCGGGAGCGATTTATCACTCAATATGTGGTTCCCATGTGTACCGACTGCCAGGAAATTCTACGCAAGGAAACCGATGTGCGTTTAATGCTGCATCATCAGGAAGAACTTCTGAAAGCCATCCGCTCCCAGAATGACTCAAATCAGCGCATTGCTGCTGACCTGAAAAAGCTTTCCGCTGTGTCAATATTATTTGACAACCTTGACCACTTCTTCATAGAAGTAATGGAAACGCTGACTAAGGTCAACAAAAGCCATGAAGTCGTAAGCACTTCAATCGACCACCATATGAAGTCGTGTGACTCACGTACGGCTTTAACATTAACCGGCATCGATAAATCAAATTCGATTATGTCACAAAAAATTAACAGTTTCCTAGACGAACGGCTCACTAGCCTACAAAACGACATGGCACTTTTAACGAAAAGCGCCGAATCATTAACTACATCACTGACTCACTTCAGCCAAGAGTCAGAACTTCATGAAATCTTAGATGAAGTTAAATTTGTGGCTGCGGCTATCACAGCCCCTAAGTCAAATTCATCGCTTGTCACCCCACCCCAACAGAAAACTTTGGAGGAGGAATTAACAGAAAATCCTCTAATCGAAAACAATACCGCATCTGAGCAGTCACACCATCAACAGCAGCAGCAGCAGCAGCAGCAGCAACAGCAACAGCAACAACAACAGCAACAACAACAGCAACAGCAACAACAACAACAGCTCATACAGACGACTACGAGTGGCGTCATCGCTGACCTGTTTGCTGAACGTCGAGCCAAATTGTCTAAACTACGTGCCGAAGCTTCACCAAAAAATGGTCCTCCTGTGTCTGGATGGCGTACTTTAGGGAATAAACGGTGCTGGAGACAGGACTGGTCTGGATACGACATGAAGCTTAACAATCGGCAGCTTCAAGAAAAAGCTGCTGATAAGGCCAGAGAAAGGAGGAAAGAAGAAAAAGAAAACAACAACTCTTCCCCATCATCAGTCATCAACCCGTAGAAAATGCTCAAAACAACATTCTACAAGAAGGCAATCGAACTTTGGGTACAGACAAAGAGCTACTGGCCTCAGCTAAAGCTCAATTTGCCGGTCCACCTTCTACCACCGACCACCCAATTGCAGCACTCTCGGCCTCAAAGTTTAGCTTCATACAGGGTGAAACAATAAACCCATACCAACCAGAGAAGCAGAGTCAATCACCCAATATTGTGCAAATAGTGGCTGAAAGTTCTGCACTACTACTGCCTTCTAACAACCAACAACAGCAACAACAACAACAACCACAGCCAGCGAACCAACAACAACCAGCAAATCAGCAACAACAGCAACTACAAAATCAAGATATCGAACTGCAGCAAAGCCACAACATGCTGCCTCAAATCAGGAACACAGACAAGCAATTTGAACTTGACCCGATGCGGCCACCTATTGTACGCCATACTGAACAATCGGCGGAAGGGGACGGACGTTTTTTGCGGGCCAGACTACGCGACCCAAGAATAATGAAAATCGTCCGCCTATACCTTGCCTATATGAAGGACCAGCCTGCTACAGTCTGCGTGGATGGAATGACGTCAACAAGTATCAAAATACTGCTTGCATCCGAAGGTCTTCCAACGGCTCCAGACCATCTGCAACGCATCTTCGCAGAAGTTCATCAGGAGTATGGAATGAATGCAACTGAAGCAGCAGCCGATCTGGAAACTTATCAGCGATTCCTGTCCAGTGAACGGACGCACCGCCTGCAGCAACTGCGCGAGAGCACAACCAAATTTCACTCCTCTTCACATTTTCGGAAGTAATGACGCCTTCTTTGGAAGCAGATATGAATGAAGAGGTATATAGTGATAATAATAATATTTTGTCAACCGACACACTTTCAACAATTTCTTCATGTAAACAGAATGCGACTGAAATTTTGATTTACTGTCAAAATTTCAATCGCATGAAAAGCCCAGCCAAAATGAAGGAAATTTATAATAATTTATTAAGTTCGTCCTTTTCGGTTATTCTGGCAACTGAAACTAGCTGGGACGAAAGCGTGCGTAGTGAAGAAATATTTGGAAGTGTGTATAACGTATTTAGAAACGATAGGAACCTTTATGAGTCTGAAAAGAAATCAGGTGGTGGAGTCCTCATAGCTGTTTCTGCCAATTTTAATTCAGAAATTATTACAACTACAAAATTTAATGAATTTGAGCATGTATGGGTGAAATCTTTCATAGCAGGTGAAACACACGTGTTAGCCTCTGTGTATTTTCCACCACTTAATGCTAATAAAATTACATATCAAAAGTTTTTCAAATGCGCAGAAAAAATATTATCTGAACTACCTCCTCAAGTAAAAGTTCACATCTATGGGGACTTTAATCAAAACAACGCCGACTTCATTTTAGACTCTGAAAATGAAAACATCCTTCTCCCAGTCGTTGGAGATAATATCACTTTACATTTCATGTTTGATGAAATTGCTAAATTAGGTCTGAATCAAATTAACCATGTAAAAAACCAAGGAAATTGCTATCTAGACCTCCTTTTAACGAATATTCATGAAGATTTTTGTGTGACCGAATCATTGAACCCAATATGGAAAAACGAAAAGTTTCACACAGCAATTGAATATTCACTATTCATACATGAATATCAAAGACCCAACGACTACGAATATGAAGAAGTTTTTGATTACAAGCTCGCGAACTATGAGAATATAAAAACAAATTAAACTGTATCAACTGGCAACAAATTTTTAGGGACGAAGGAAATGTCGAATCATCTGTTGGCGTCTTCTACGAAATCCTATCCAACATTATCTCACAAGAGATTCCATTAAAGAAAAAACGACGTCACGGAAACACTAAACATCCAGTCTGGTTTAACAGAGAAATCAAAAGTATAAAGAATCACAAACAAAAAGCCCACAAAATTTACAAAAAACACAAAAGCAGTGAACATTTAGCAACTTACTTGGAAATATGCGATCAATTGAACTTGGCAATCAGTAATGCATTTGAAGTATTTAATGCAAAAACTGAGCTTGAAATTAAGTCCTGTCCAAAAAACTTTTTTAATTACGTCAAAACAAAATTAAAATCAGACAATTTTCCATCAACAATGCATCTTGACGAACAGGTTGGAGATAACTCGGAAAAAATCTGCAATCTTTTTTCAAATTTTTTTCAAGAAATCTACACGACATATTCGGAAGAAGATCGCGACCGCGATTACTTTGCATTTTATCCAGAATATCCAAGGAATATTGGTGTCAACCAACTTCAGGTTCAGGATATTTTGCAGGGTTTAAAAAATTTAGACCCCTCAAAAGGCCCTGGACCTGATGGAATTCCTCCAGTATTTTTGAAGAATCTTGCGAAGGAATTTGCATCTCCTTTGTTTTGGCTTTTTAATATGTCACTGGAATCAGGAATTTTCCCAACAATTTGGAAAAATTCATTCTTAGTGCCTATTTTCAAATCTGGCCGGAAATCTGACATACGTAATTATCGTGGAATCGCTATTATCTCTTGCATTCCCAAACTTTTCGAGGCAATTGTCAATAAAACATTATTTTTCAAATCAAAAATCGAATAACAGACAAACAACACGGTTTTTTCAAAGGCCGCTCAACATCTACGAACTTACTAGAATTTGTAAATTATTCACTGAATGCAATGGATAATGGGAACCATGTTGAAGCTCTTTACACAGACTTTAGCAAGGCATTTGATCGTGTTGACATACCAATGTTACTTTTCAAACTGGAAAAAATTGGAATTGATTCTGGACTCTTGAAGTGGCTTGAATCATATTTAACTAACCGGCAACAAATAATAAAATTCAATGAAAAGAAATCAAATCCCATTCAAGTTACTTCAGGAGTCCCCCAAGGCTCCCATTTAGGACCACTTCTTTTTATTTTATACGTCAATGACATTTCCTTCGTCCTCAAAAATCTGAAAGTGCTAATTTATGCCGACGACATGAAGCTGTACTTAGAAATCAAAAATAAAGAAGACATCAATATATTCCAGTATGAAATTCATACATTCTACATCTGGTGTAAGAAAAGCTTATTGGAACTGAATGTAAAAAATGCAATTTAATATCTTTCAGCAGAAAATTAACAACAACCAACATTGTAATTGCATTAGGAAATCAGAAAGTAGAAAAGTGTGAAAAAAGTGAGGGATTTAGGAATTATCTTAGACTCTAAACTTAATTTTATAGACCACTACAACACTATCATACACAAGGCAAATAGCATGTTAGGGTTTATTAAACGCTTCTGCTACAACTTTCAAGACCCGTACACTATTAAAACTCTATATATTGCCTATGTGAGGTCTATACTGGAATATTGCAGCATTGTGTGGTCTCCTCGTCCAGGTATACATGAAGAAAGAATAGAATCAGTACAAAAACAATTTCTATTATATGCTCTTCGTAAGCTAGGCTGGGCCTCACATCGTCTTCCATCATATGAAGCTCGCTGCATGTTGATTGACATCCAAACATTGAAAGAACGACGAGAATATGCGATGGTTTCATTTGTAAACGATATCTTTTCGCAGCGTGTTGAATCAGCCGAACTACTTTCTAAATTAAATTTTTATGTACCAATTAGACGACTTCGAAATCGTAATTTATTTGCTCTAAACCATCATCGCACGGAATATGCTAAAAATGGACCAATAAATAGCATGATGGATTCCTATAATCAACACTGTGAAGCCATTGACGTTACAATGTCTCGGTATAAATTAAAACATTATTTTAAGTCCCTGAGGATACAAAACTAAAAATTTTATATTTATGTATAGTTAAGAAAAAGCAAAATTGTCTATGTACTAGTCTACAAATGGTTGACGAAATAAATAAATAAAATAAAATAAATAAATAAGTCCGTTCATATTTAGACATACACGCAACATTTCTGTGCGATACTGCCCCTAGTTTTGTATTGACAGTATTGAATATGGATAAAAACGATTTTCGCTCTCTCATAAAACATAATTTTTTGAGAAGAAAAACGGCAAAGGAAACATAAGAAAATGGAAATAGAATAAGTATTATAGGGCAAATAATCCGTCAGATTACACCGTTAACTATTGGTTTCGAGTGTTTTGTGGTGGCTGCAACTCCACTATCGATCAAGTCCACCGGGGCAGGCCCTCCAATGCGGTTACCGAGGACCTTGTCAAAAATGTTTATGAAATGGTGTTGGCCGGAAAGTATAGGTGCGTGAGCTATCATATACCACAAAGATTAGTACTGAGCGCACACGCCATATTTTGGGTCAGATTCTGCATATGAAAAACTTATCCTGCTCCTTGATGCCGCGCATGCTCTCTCGAAACAGTGTTTAGACTTGCTGATATGGAATCGGAAGGACTGTTGGTGTCAATTGGTAACTGTTGATGAGACCTGGATCCTCTATTACACACCAGCAAACAGAATTAATGCTCGGCATTGGACTGAAGCCGGCATGAGAGCTCCGAAGCGGCCTACATACCAAATTCTAATTTTGATATACAGTAAAATAATTTACGGTTTTGATCTGTAAACTAGAATGTCTACTGAATGATCTGTAAAATTTCTTGAATGTATAGACATCCGTCAAAGAACTACAAGTTTTCAGCAATTTGAATGAAAATATTCCTGAACATTTGTATTTAATTTACAGTTGTACTTTGTTAATTAATGAATTGTCATTGATAATGTTTAGTAAATGCTTTACCGATTTTCAGTAAAACCTTAATAAACACTGACGCAAAATATGAAAATCACTGGAATTCAGTCATGTTTACTGAACACAAGAATGTAAATTACAACTTTCAAGCGTCTGGCATTTTTGCGTGCTAAAGCGGTGATGCTGATGAAAATAATATTTTCTTTGATTCTTTTCATTAATTTTCTGAACAGATGTTTCTAAAATCGTTAGCCGTGAGTGTTCCTCAGCCAACTCCTAAACGCATCGGAAGCCAAGCCGTTCGCTGTATTGATGGTGTCAATAAAATTGTCCGCGTCGATGAGCCATTCATGTATATCCCCATAATTTTCGTGAATAGCTTTAGTTTTCTTGAAGAGAATGCTGTTAAGAAAACGTGAAAGGAGAATATTAGAAGAATATGCAATAGAATGATAAATATTTGAGAACTTACGTGTCCAAGGATGATGTTTGAAATCGTTGTGCCATTTGTACTGATAGGAAAACTAGGAGAAGTCATTCTTCATTGGTGAGTTCATTAGTGATTCGGTGTTAATTTTCGCGCTGTTACCCTTCGAGATATGATTTAGGATAACCTGTGGGATTAATAGGATGCTGTGGGATAAATAGAAAGTAAGCCCAATGACATTTGGCTTACGTCTGGTTGTTAAGTAAAACCATACCTAAACGAACGTCGAACAATTCAGCTTCAATCTCGAAACGTCGCCCTAGCAACACTTCATCATCTTGAAGCTAGAATCGATCAGCGTCAGTGTGGTGTAATATCTAATTGGGACATTGATCAGCAAGTATACGCTGTAATCCAATAGTTCTGAGACGTGGACCAGGGGCAGCATGACGATCAGCACGTCGTCCGTTAAGATCTTAAGCATGTCACAGAAGCACTCTAGCTCTGTTTTGGCCTCTTGTCACTATGCCAAATCCGTCCTAGAATGGTACAAGGCGCAAGAGATTAAAAACGTGCCAAAAATAGTTTTAGACCTATTTCCTAATAACTGATGAAAACAGTCACCCCTGATTAATCCTTTCCCTACTCTATAACAGTTTTAGGGAGATTATAAGAGTGACTTGAGAAGCTCATTCCGCCTAACTGAGATAACCATAGTTGCAATAATAGCTGTCGTATGAGCCTTATGAAATGAATATACAGAGGTGTTTTGCGCCATAGTTTACCGTATCGCCACAGAGAACAGACATCCAAACTAGAATATATTTCTCAAAATAACTTGTGTAAGGATTCAAATTAAAATACGTTAAAACACTATTGCCATCTCTCGGGCTGTGGCCACTTGCGGTTTTTAAACAAACATGGGTAAGATTCGTTGAACTGAACTGCCAAAAAAATTTAGTTGATGAATAAGATTTCAAGCTGGTCAATGGATGGCGATGCCAGCGCCGCCACGCTATTGCCAGTTCATTACGATTATGAAATGGCCGTTAAATTTTTTACACAGTTTTTGAATTTGACGTGGATGTCTGTTCTCTGTGGTATCGCTATGGATTCATGAATGGGTAAATTGAAACAAGCGTGTTGGTTTGCCTAAAACGAAAGACAATTATACCCATCACGCTCATTCGGATTTACCCAAAATTGAGTATCTTGTACACATTTTCATAAAACAGGCTGAAATGTCAAACCATTGGTAAGGCGATTTATGAAAGTAGGTGAATCTCACTCTATTCTTCATTAATTTTTTCTTCTGCTTCGCGACAATGGCCACGTATTTGTACTTTTGTTACAGTTTCTCGGTGAAACCAGTGATTCGTCCTTAAGAATTGCAGGTAATTTTTGTGCAATGTGTTTAAAACAGGCCATTGACAAGCCTATATCAATAAGCAGTGATTGACAGTAGATTAGATGTCCTGGGCCCAATTGATTTGGGGCCGCTGTCAGCTGTCAAACAGAAGTCTCAATAATTTGTTTTGGTTGTTTGTTTCGATGAAAACACCACAGAAAGCGATCTTTCTGCTTTGTATGACGTGCACAACGAAAACAAGCAACAACAGACAAAACGTAAACGAGCAACAACATACACAACTTACAATGTTGACATTATTTTGACAGCTGAGCTTGCTTAGATGTTGTCTAAGTGAAAAAGTGGTCCTTGTCATAGGCCTGTGTTTAAAACAGAAGTCGGACATGGCAATGGAGATTTTTACTATTCTTTCTTTAAAAGGGTGCATCGATTCACATCTTGTCGCAAAGGCAAAGGAATGCATCCTGAGCATCTTGGGTTTAGTCGCACCGATGCCTGCCGAATCAGAAAACTATTTGGATATCTTAGTAAACTCATCCAACGAAGCTTCTGAACGCAACATGGTGATCAGCGAAAGTTAACCAACCGCTTCCAGCAGAGCCTGTTCGAGCTGATCGGATTCTCAAAATGCGTGAGCGATGCGCACCAGCACCGGGTTCTGGACACCGTGATGAGTGTTGCCAAGGATCAACTGCTGGAGGAGGGCTACCCTTCGTTAATCTTGCTGGTGGATGCCGTGCAGAGATTGAGCTCCTATCTGGCCAACTTCCTTGCTGTCTGTTGATTTGTATGTATGCATGTGTGTATTTATTAATGAATTTAAAAATAAATGAGACGATGAACATTATGGCTGTATTATAGTCCATTTTTTTAAAAAGAACAAAAATAGAAAAAGCTTTTTAAATTTTTTTACCCAATTTCCATAAAAACCACATTTTATAATATTGAGTAGATCTTACCCATAATCAAATAAATTGTGGGTTCACCCAAATTTGAGTTTAGACCCGGTTACCCAATTTTGAGTAGTTCCAATTTTTATGATTTTGGGTTAACTTTACTCAATTTTGGGTAAATCTGAATGAGCGTGATTAGTTGTATAAGTTGTCTTCGCTAAAACGAGCGGACAATGCACTGTTAACAAAAGATATTCGAATCTAAGCAGTGAACTGCTCGATTTTGGGAAAAAATCGAGTCTGAGTAAAGTCATTCTCAGCTGCCGTGCATTGACCA
>JASCZW010014524.1:0-22714 GCA_034211315.2 Aedes japonicus
TAAAGACTTAGCACCATCTAGTTAGGCGGGTTGGGTCCATTTATCTCTCTACAGCAGGTTGAAACTTCGCACTGACTGGGAAGGTCGCTTCACACAATGTCACTGCATGTTCTGGCAGCAACATATTCCAGCCGTGCAGCCGTTCGCTGTTTTGAAAAGTAGCTCTTCATCCCAATTTGTAAAACAATGAGCAGAACAAACAAGATTGGAAAAGCGCTTCTTCCAGTGTTATTATAGGAAACCATTAGCGCGCATCAGCCTGATTACTTTCCCGGTTTTCTCATCATTCTGCATAAACAACAAAGGGAGGCACTCTCGTTGGTTATGCTACTGAGCGTTTGCATAGAGTACCGTGCTGGAACGAAATCCATCCACCTGAGCTCAAAAGAAACTTGTGTCTACGCCGGTTGAGTGTAGATCAGTGAAGCTAAAGTATGTATTTTCATATGATTTGCAAAAATAAAAATAAAATCCCACTGGTAATATTTAGCTGAATGGTCATTAGTTGATGTTTACACGGGTATTTTAGTGCATAACTCAAATCTCTACGAAACAAAATTTGAATTTTCACTGCGTTGTATAGCAGGAGCACGCCCTAGCAATTGAACACCGCATTTCACACGAAGGCAGCAATTTGCAATCGGCTATTATAGGGAAGAGTTTGGCTTTTTGTATATGGCAATATTTCAGATAATGTATGAAAAGAATCAGAACTTTCTATTAGTATACTTTGTAATCGTCCATTTATGTGAATGATATGAAACAGAAATTTTTACTTCATTCGAGGCCGTGTCTTGGTCATTGTTTGATGGATGACCATATTTCCCATGAAGTTTTGCTGCGTGCATCAGGTTAGCTTTATCAAATTCTTCACAGAGCAAACAATTGCCAACTCGACCTTTCCTGATTTATCAATACATAGGTCCCACACGGTAAAGCAGCAACGGAACACAACTCTCAAATGTTTAAATATTCGATATACCTAGCGAGGGGATGCATTAGCTCCATCTATAGATCCAGGAGATTCATTCATTTTGACTCTATCAGAGACTGATAGTGAGGCAGTCCGGTTATTTAATTTCTAAATTGAGATAGAGGGCGTTTATTGGCGAATGCCGGCGTGGAACGACACACGGTGTGTTTACGCGCACAGCAACAGCGCTTGCTTCGGCTCTTCTGCTGGAGCTGGCATGTGTGCCCTGTGTATTCAACGGTTCCACTAGTCGTCCTGTCGACTGGAACTGCCGATGAGTGTTCTTTATAGGATTTAACCGATTTTGAAAATCAGCTAGACGAGCAGATACCCTTGAATCTGGCGCTGAGCGAAAAAGCGTGCCGTGACCTGGTCCCAATTGCGCGGTATGGAAGCGGAAGCATGCAAAATGAAAAAGTGTTTTGCTCGTTTTAGGGATCACACTTCCCGGTTCAAGTTAGCAAAGGCGTGCAGCGAAGTACTGTCAAAAATATACTGAAAGCGGATAGGTTTGACTGCAGGATTATTCCGGTTCAAAGTCGCGAAACTGTGTAATCTTTAATAAGCATCATGTACGCAACAGATTTTGGAAGTCAGCAACTCGCCATTAAGGAAATTGCCTGGCAACTATGTACCAGAGTGTATACCCATAGTATGCAACCATATTTGATGCAAGCAATTTCCAATGCCATGTCTAATCTTTGAGGCTGAGTTTACATTCGCAAACGTCTGAGCTGATGGCTGCCGTAATAAATCAGCACTCCACGCACTTCACTTCATGCATCTATTTTATTTTTTATGCGATTCAAGCTTTTGCTTGCACAACAGGACATACTCCACTAGGACATGATCCAAATGATCTGTGGTATAAAAAATTGAAATTTCGTATCTGAGTAGAGCAGCCGTCCTCCCGGCAATGTTTATGCAGAATTGAAATATTTCTTTACGAATATCGATACGGTCCTATATATTCTTATATATTCGGATTGGCACCGCATTGTTGAATAATCAACAAACACTTATGACGGCCTGGGCCTATCTATTAGTCAAGTATTTTTTATCAAATAGTAGCTATTTTTAAATTTTTCTGCCTTAGAGTAATACTTAAAAATACTTATAGAGAGTTTGAGCCATTTAGTGGAAATAACTGTGAGTAGAAATGAGATGAAAAATGAAAGCATTTTCCATTTAATTTTTCAGTGTCGATAAACGTAGTTTTGGTTACCCAGTAGCCCGGTTCGATGATTTCTGAAGTAAAATGTAATATCACTAAACACATATATTTAAAAACAATCATATACTGCTACTATCACATGTCAGTCTTTAATGGAAGAGTAGTTGTAGTTTTAAAATAGAATTTTAATAAAAATGTTATGCTGAAATGCTGAGAAACAAATTGAGTATTACAGGCATTAAATTTTCATGCGCTCTGTGCCCTGCAATGCAAAAGAAATTTGAAATGCAAAGATGTTGCAAAGCGTACCGGAAATTATTAATTTAATGAGAATGGAAAATACAAAATACTTGAGACACGATCTTCAGTCGCAGCCACTCACTTCCCTACTGTCTAGTTGACAACGTTGTCCAGGCTACGCTAACCAGCTTCTCCATGCTGAAATGCTGAAAAAAATGTGTAGAAATTTACAGTAGAAAAACTAACTAGTGTGATACATAACCACAATGGAACTAACTCTTAGCTTCGAGTCTTGACAGACAATCCCTACTGAGCCCTAGCGACTCGTCAAGCCAGCCAGTTTAGCGCAAGGGATGTGTAGACTTCTTCAGTGTCGTGTTCTAACTCCAGTTGACACTCAAGAAGTCTGCACATTGTAGACGAAATACGCGTATCTGTCAAGATAAACAAAGGTCGTTGGAATTAAATTGAAAATACTAATTTTTCTTCTCAATTCTAGTTAAAAATACTTATTAAATATTAGAAAAAAAAACTTGCAAACGATGATAAAAATTTGAAAAAGATTGAAGGCAGTCTTACTTTATTTTTAAAAATAATTGCAAGCATTACGGTTAGGTGAGTTAAATCAAAAGCTTTGTTAACGATCATCTTCACAAATACTGATCAATGATTACACACAACAAAAATGTCCAAAAACAACCTAGTTTTCGTTTTATATTACAAAATGCTCTCGGAAATGATGCTGATAAAATAAGGTTTTTTATGCCGAGCAGCGTTGCCAAGTTTATTTTTATTTAAGTCAGGAAGTTTTTTTGTGTTTTGTTTCTTGATTATCGAGATTTTCAGCCTCGGGCTGGTTCATCTCCAAGTCGTAGTCACTCAAACACCACTTTTGGGCATTTTCGCTTAACTTCTCCGGGGGTGAGATTCAAACTCGTGACTTTGGCGTGAGAGGTATGGATGTTAACCAATACGCCGGGTTCGTTCCAAGTCAGGAAGTAAATAAAATACAAATAAGGATAAAATCAGGATTGTCATTATCTGTGTCAAAATCTGACATTTTATAAAAATTCTGTTTATTA
This sequence comes from Aedes japonicus, assembly GCA_034211315.2. Classification (NCBI taxonomy): domain Eukaryota; kingdom Metazoa; phylum Arthropoda; class Insecta; order Diptera; family Culicidae; genus Aedes; species Aedes japonicus. The sequence continues at coordinate 3,470 of JASCZW010014524.1, forward strand.
AAAAAAAGCTTACATTAAATTTTTTAATCTCTTTCGATTTTATACATAGAATAGTTGTATTTCTATTTAAATTTTTCGTGAAAAACTTCACGGTTTCTGCTTTTCATATCCAGTTCCACATTTTTTGTCGATAACATTCCTTTCATTGTGACTTTGCTCAATCTATTTCTTATTTACGTTTTGTTGAAATTGAATTGTGAGAACAATCTTTCCACTGATGCTGACGAGTGTGGTAGGATCAACAAACATGATATGAACTCTCGCAGAAGCAGAAAGCCAATTTGCCATCTAATCTTCTGATCGACAATAGTCTTCATCATCTTTTGAGTCAATCGTTGAAAAATCAACATTCAATTTTTTTTCAAAATCATCCATGCTTGGAAGTGATTTTGTTCTTGCTAAATTCAGGAAACATTGCAAAAGAGAAAGAATAGATGATTTTTGTCCTTACTTTAACATTATTAGGTTCGATAATAGTCACATTTATAATAACAACGTTGACGTTAATTCTGCTTCGAATCAGATAAGCAAAAGTAATGATTACACCAACACTGCTGTCAATAATTTGATCCGGCCTTAGTTTACCTTCTGATACATATTCCTTAATTAATACGCTAGTAGCTACTCCTACGCGCAAAAAAAAAACGTAGTAGAAACTACAATTTCGAGGGTTACATTAAGCGCACACCTCAACGATTTTCACCTGACTATAAATGCGTTTTATTTTACCATGCCTGAGATTAGATCAACCATGGTACGGTTGATGTCAATATGAGATCAGTAAAATTTACCGCAAATTTTTAAAGGTTGTACCCATAAACGTAGTAAATTTGACTGAAATTTCATGGTAGTTTTGAAAATAGGCATAGTCGGGTGAAGTGGTAGTTTTTACTACAAGATTTTTTCTGTGTATACTGTTATCCTAATACTAAATCTCGTTTATTATTTTTATTTGTTAGACATTCCGTTTTCATAAACTCATCCTATAATGTTTTAAAAAGCCTTGAAACATTTGAACGAAGTGAATACAATTCAGGATGTTCACTCTGAAAGATCGTGTTCAGACGATTCACACTTGGGTAGAATGTACGACACAAACGTCAAACTCGTTTAACGCATTTCATTACAAAAAATGAGGGACAGTTTCAGTAAATCAGCAAGAGACAGATTTTCCCTCGTCATGTTTTTCATTCCAGAGTACACAGATACAAATTTGATTGTGAATTTTACCATTAAAGGGTATTAGGGCGACTTTCGTACTAGAGTGATTTGGAACCGACTATGATCATGATGAAAACGACCATTAAAAATAGTTGATCCAACATTACCATAATGTCGGAAAAGTCCATGTTACCATGATTATAGTCAAGAATGCCATGAACGTAGTGAATTCGTCCATTTCCATGGTTATTGTAACCATTATATGCAATAGTCATCTTGACCATGATTTATTTGTCGGGATAACGATAGAGCTTTTCTCAGAGTATCCAACTAGCAAAATGTTTTTATAAAATTTGTATTGATAAAAATTATGAAAATCAAGCGACATCAGGTTTTTGTTTATCAAAATCTGGAAAAAATGGTGCTTATCAGCATTTTAGACAAAATGGGAAATCCTTAAAAATCAGGAACATTGGCATCGCTGATACCGGGTGTCATTTCAATTTTTTTTTAAATGAGAGCGTAACTCAAAAGTGAAAGGTTTTTGATTGCTAATAACTCTCGTTTGACTAAACAGAAAGAATTTACTTATACACCATTTCATCAGAAAAACAAACTAATGCTTTTGATCAAATTTTCAATTCAGTGCTAACTTCCTACTTTTGCTCCCACACAAATCTGCATATGAACTGGTTGAAAATATGGGTTTTCTTTTCCAGGTCCTCAAAAACGGGTGACAAATGGTTAAAATTGTCTTCTTCTTTTGTTTCATTTGGTTTAGTTCCATGTTTAATACAGCCAAAGCCTCCACTCTCAGCTGCAAATTTATTTTGCTATGTTGCCGGTGTCTGGATTTATAACAGAAGTTCTTCCTCTCTGTCACACCTACACGCATGTTTTCGTCCGCCATGGCGAGTGTGCCGGAAGGCCGCTCGCAGGGGCGTAGAATTTTTTTGCAAGTTAGCTTAAATAATTACCTTCCACGGGAAATTTATCAAAAGCAATTATCTGTCTGAGTTTTTTTATCACCATCCGAAAAAAGTCCATTTTTTATGCAAACGGTACAAAACCACATGTCTTCAAAAGCGATAGCCATTTATCTGATCCCACAATGAACCTGTCATGTTTTCGCCAGATCTTGTAGGCTGGCTACAGTGGTATGAAACCAACGGGATTCAGTTTATACCGAAAGAACTCCACTCACCAAACTGTCCCCAGCTTAGACCGATAGAGAGATTTAAGGCTTTTATGAAGAGGAAGCTGAAGGTGAATGGCAACGTCGTCAAAAGCATCAATGAATTGAGAACCAAGTGGAATAAGATTGCACATTGATTTCTTCGAAATTGAGATGATTTTTTTTGTATTTTCCTCTAAAGTTTTCTTAAAGTCGAACATTTTCGTTAAAACAGAGATACTATTTTGTTAACGTATATCCGAAATATGCCAATAGTCTATTTTCCAATTCTAACTGGGCCACACCGTATGTTCTCTAAATCTAGCAGGAAATTTATCAGATCAAATAAGAAAAACTACTTGAAAACACCAAAATGATTATTACTTATAATCCATCGGCCACTTTATAGTCATTACACAACTTTTTTCCTTAAAATTTGGTTTAGATAAAGCATTGGAAATGTATGCAACGACTTAATACTTTCATTGGAACTTCTTCCAATTCTGACATAACAATATGTGATGACCTGTGGCTTTTTTCTGTTTATATTGGGTTATTTAAAAATAGTGAAGCAGTAATCTGTTTATATTTACCAAAGAAGTTTTGACGTTCAAAATGTCCCAGGAAATCCAGAAGAATAATGTACCAATTGTTCTAAAGAATGATTAATTTGATTCATCAATAATTTGTACTAACGTAATTTTATCTAACGCCATCTGGTATAGTGTTTAACTTATAACTTTTTCTCTTGAATGTGCATTACTATAACCATCGTTAATAACTGGTGATGACAATATTCAGTCAAGTGATTTTTTCAAGTCAAAATTTTTCTCGACATCCAAACGAGCAAACGTGCAAATAAACAAACTTTTATTACAAAGAAAGACGAAAGAGACTGCCCAGATTTTTTTAGCATATGGTAAAATGGATTTTTAAATCGAACTTACAGAATCATCTACTTTCACTATCCAAAAGCCACAAAATTTACATATCTATTTTAAGACTGATCCTTTCGGTGAAAATATAATACCTTTCACAAACACCGAGCTCGGTCGAACGCGCCTCTATCAACGTTGTCTCGTTAGGCCTTGCGAAGTTTCCTCATGTGTGACAATTTTTTTGTTTTGTTTTCCTCCTCCTCCAGATTATCCTTAGCCTCAGATTGGCAGCGAACAGGCGAAAGTAAAAACATCCACAGCTCAGTCTACTAGCGAACCAGCTGATAGCTCGATGAAAGCCATCTTCAATAGGATCGACCAAGTGAAACCGTGAATAAAAGGAAGAATCAATAATCCCTTACTCAGCATCCTTCAATTTTGTCCAAATAATACGATTCGTATTTCCTGCGTTCTGACAATCGGATTAGGATTTTCCATCCCGGCTGACTGCTAACTAACGGTGCGAACGAGCCACGGATAAGAGAAGATGGGAACTGTAGTGTGCCTTCCGGCTGGACCGGAACTGGTATCTCAGTGCAATCGTTGTGCGACCTGTTTGCCGAAGCCGTTCTTCGGAAAGCGAGGTGAGTTACGTTTTGTTTTGGTTTTGGTTTATGCTCAACTCGCTCTCCCTCCCACGTGCGCATGTCAGTGTGTGTGTTTGTGGGGGGCCGTCTATGCTTCTCAAACCGATGTTGATTTCTGTAAATTTGCTCGGCACCGGAGCAGAGCGTTTATGCGAGCAGAGAGCATCTGAAATCGGAAAGCTTTCCACTTATGCTTCGACTATTGCCTTCCAGGTGTCTCTGCGCTGAGTTCAGCAGTACCATCCAGTGACAGTGTGTACAAGTTGGCTGTAAGTTTTTGATCTGGGTGTGATTTGATGTCTTGGTGTGCAAACTGTGTTGTACTCGTTGAACATATTGCTTGGTGCGTGATGTATTTTTTATGTCTTACTAAATTCTGTCCTTCTCACATCGTAGAACTCATTATGAGGACAAATAACTGTGTGAATATATATCTCTTCCGTAGTGTCTCTAATGTAATTCGCACTCGTACTTATTTGATGTGGTGTTATATTTTTTACAATATTTCCTTTTTTCATTTATTTTTGACGTCTTCAATTTCTATATAAGGGTACACTTTATGAGTAAAACATATGAGAGCGTCATGGAATACGACCAGCTTTTGAATGCTGGCTGGGCAATAACTCAGTTATCCCTCGTTAGAATTCCAAATCTTTTGCATTAATCGATTTGCAATATGTCTAGCAATTTATTGTTATATGTTCGCGCAGAAAAAAGTACTAACAAAAGAGTAACATATTTCAGGTAAATTTAAATATATACTTTGTTCATTCTGGCTACAAACATAACGTGCTCTCTTTCAAAAATATTCCACGGTTAAAACCATGTGGCATGTTTTCTAAACATAGGGTAAGGGTATGTAATGTTAGCCTTGCTCCTTTATTCGGCCTTTGTACCAAATAAATCATTAATTCATTGATAATCAACAAAATCATGTACCTATCAAGATGACCGATTTAATACCAAGTAATTCGGTCATTATTTTTCAATTTACTGATGTTTACTTGCGTGTAACTAAAGATTTTCTCAGCATTTTAGATTTCATGATTTCAATGTTTAAGATGAACAGATCATGTCTATGTTCTTCGAATGCTCTAAATTTTGCTTAATTAGACCGATAAACCGAATAATGCAGCCTAAATATAAAGAAACTAGTCGCACGTTACACGTTGGAGTGGTACGAACTCCGGTTAGAAAATATGGAAAACAATGTACTTTTGAAGATGCAGCGAGATGGTCGGAAATCCTATTGACTGCTATTGACAAAAGTATCAGGGATACATATAAGAAGAAACCATCGGCTTCCGTTTGAGATGTGGCAAAAACGATAGGGATCTCGACTTATAACGTAAGGTGTGCAAAAGAGCGACTTGGACTCAAGAAATATCGAAAGCAAAAAGAACCCAAAAGGAACTCAAATTAGGTCGTGTCTGTGAAACCAAAAGCCCGGAAACTATATGATACAATTTTGTGCAGAAATTCTATCTGCATAAGCATGAACGATGAAACGAATGTGAAATTGGATTATAAAACCCTTTCCGGACCACAATACTTCACTGTACGTGAGGACAAAGATATCCCCGAGACGGAGAAGACAATTTTGGCTGAAAAATTTGTCAAACAGATGATGGTGTAGCAGGCAATAGGCGAATGCGGCAAAATATCTAGTTCGTTCGTAACATCGGAGACAATGAACAGAAGTATATAAAACGTTACGTAAAACACCAGTGCTGATATAGTTTGCCAAATAAAGAAATCGAAATCTTAAAAAACAACACATGTTTATTATTTTGAAAGTGCGCTTATAGTTTCTGAACTAATCTATAGGGATTTTTTTATGTTTGGGAGAACAACGTTCAAAGTGATTATTTACAATTGGATCACACGCTCTTATAATGAATTTCTCGAGAAATAGGCTTTCAAGCGTTATTATAACTTTTTTTCACATTGAAAAACTACCATCACACTTTGTGAGTGAGCCCAATGGTATTCCTACAGTTGGTGTAAATCGGTAATAATTTCTTTAAAAAATTGTGCATCTTCTTAAAACTTAAAACTGAGAATAATCTGACAATAAAGATAAACAAGTATGAGGTATCCTAAAGGGTTTGAGCTATGAGTATGAGGTGATCCTGGCTGCTAACTCAGCCCTTTTAAACAACATTCTAGTGATTTCTCGTGTATGTGCTGAGGACTCGACTGCTACTAATAAAGCAAGTATCATGTCAACACATTCCTATTTTTTCCTTATTTGACCTGAGCCGGTATAGGTTCTCTCTTATATGGTAATGCTCATATTAGTAGTTTTGCAGAAACCATGAAGAGCGATTATGTGCTTTCGCCGCCTGCATCCCGGGGCGAAGAAATCCACCATCGTGGGGCATTTCATGTCAATGAGATAATACAGATCGAGCATTTACAAAATCATCGCTTTGCTAGACGAAGGATAGAGCATTCGACGGTCCTACACTTCCAAAACTTCCAGCAGAAGGTGAAGCGCAGAACTGAGGGGAGATTGTGAAATCCTTCCATACTTTGCGCCGAGAGAGTTGGTAAAACCTGACAACCAGTCAAACAAGTTTTTTGGTCGGACCAAGCATTTGCCCACTATGAGTTGGGCTTAGTCAGAAAATAAAAACAACTACATTTGCTCTACACGTTTTGGCCTACTATTCCACAAAGTCGTTGGAAGAGATTAAGGCTTGTTCGCGACAAAATCTCTGCAGATTAAATTTGGAATAACACAAATTTGCTGTTAGTTCAATCCACGATGAATTTTTAATGCATTTAATTGTGCACTATTAGTCATCTTAAAACTAATTACAGTAGCTTAATAAGGCTGCATGAAGAAACTACGAACTTTTGAATTTACTTCAGCCATTAGGGTATGTGGAGACTTCTTTGCAACCGATTAAGGCGGAATATACAGTTAGAAGGAAAAAAAACTCATAGTTGAAAAAAAAATGACAAGGGGAAGTTTTTACTCAAATCCATTGAAACTTTTTTACAATTATAGGTGTATCCATGTAGTATACAAATAGATTTTTTCAATTTTTTTTTCAAAAAAATGGCGGTCGTTAGAGTGCGTTGAAAAAGTCGTTGTATTTTTTTTGTGCCGGCTCGCTGGTCGCAGTTTTGATCTAAAACCTGCCAATCCAAAAAATATAACATCATAAAATTTACATTTAGTAGATGAATTAAAAAAAAAAGATAAAAAAAAATTTGCACCTTTAGCTTAACTTTTTTGAAAAAAATCTACATTTTTTCCGTCATTTAATCACATTTTTCCATATATTATAATAAAATATTACAATATATTTTCATTCATCTAGAAGGTTTTACTCTAAAAAAGAAATCCTATAAGTTTCAGCTCAATCGAATAATCAGTTTTTGATTTATCACTGGCATTAACTCCGAAAAACGCGTTGAGAGTTTTGATTATCGAATCAGCGTCTCTTTATACCTGCAGCGTGCGAAAAAGATGTCTTTTAAAAACGATGAAAAGAAATACTTTGAGTTCAAATTTTGAAAACCAAGTTTCAGGAGCATATTGTAAGGGAAATTTACTAACTTTTTATGCAATAAAAAATAAAAGAATTTTTTGGTCATTCTAACTGTAGTTCTAACCATAAGCTACTTTTGTCCAAGATTTTCGAAGATTTTCTATTTAAAAAAAAAATGTATTAAAAGAGTTCTCTCTTCACGAGAGCCCAATACCGCTCGAATACCGCAACTCCGGGCAGTTAGGTGGATTCGCCTCTTTAGGTACAACATAGACTCCATTCGCTTTATACCATTCCAAAACATCATTGGCGTAGTGACACAACGTCTACAGGCATTCTTCACGGTATATTTCCTTGTTTACCGTTCCGGCTTGCACGACCACAGCTGCATATTGCCTGCCAAACCAAATATTTTTTGGAAAACTTGGCCTTTTTGTACGTCTTGAAATGCTCCTATATGCAATTCCGTTGCATGGTAGTATAATAAGACATGTCTAGAAGCTGTTTAAAGTCTTTCCAGAGATATACGTATTTAGGGGTGTCAAGATTATGTCGCGAACAAGCCTTAACCCTTTGATTGTTATTTTTTGTATTCTCCCATGCGCGGAAGTATCGATCTTTGATGAAGTTTGCATATGCAGATAATTTCTCATCTCCATGCTAAGCGCCTGAACCTCACTGTAGTACCGTGTTGTATCCTCGAATACAACACAATAAAACAATACAAGACGAAATAACAATTATTATAATCAACATTTTCTACATCTATGTCCAGGGTTATGCTATTACCATGAGGCTGTTCGTTTTGGTATATGCATATTTTTTTGTAAAATCATCAATAAATTTAAAATATAAGGGCTTAATTTTCGCATTCTTTTTTCAGTGCTTGCCAAAATTTATTGATGACATTTAAAAGATTTTATTCTACTTATTTACATATTAGTTGGGGGCGACCCCGGCGTATTGGTTAACGTCCATACCTCTCACGCCAAAGTCACGAGTTCGAATCTCACCCCCGAAGAAGTTACGAAAATGCCCAAAAGTGGTGCTTGAGTGACTACGACGGGAGATGAACCAGCCCGAGGCTGAAAATCTCGATAATCAAGAAACAAATAAAAAAAAAATATTTACACATTAAGAGATAAATTAAACACTTTTGAAGTTTATCAAAATTTGAGTAGTTTACTACGGATTTTTTTTATCAAAGCTGGAAATGGTCGTAGGTATCATAGAATTATTGTTCAAGGTCAGTTATTTTTTTCATTTCAGGTTTTTCAACAATATAAAACAGGTTTTTGAAAACTAGGAGACCATAAAGTAAAACTTTACATGATCACCTTAAGAAAATGCTTTTCCTAACGAAATGCGAAATGCTTTTCCTAACTATCACTAGCAAACGCGAGCGAATTCCTTCAAATGTCATTAGAAAAAACTTTATCTAGCTTTATCTGTTTCAATGACAATGCTCCACTAATGTGTTCGTCAAAGTGTTTGGCAAAAAAGATTTAAATTATTTTGAAACTTTTTTTTAAACTTCAAAAACGATTAAAATAAGATAAGCGAATTTTATTCTGGAAGCAACAGACCCTATTGACTTTATGTTATTCAAACTATGGAACTTATCTATGCACTGAATTACTAATGCGAACAGTACATGTAGGTTTGTATACATGTATTTTAAAATGTAGAAAACCACTATCTTAGCGTTTGCATTGAAAATATTGGACTTTTTTCGGATGATGATTAAAAAAGGTAAGACAGATAATTGCCTCTGATAAATTTCCCATGCAAGGTAATTATTTAAGCTTACTTGCATAAAAATTCTACGCTCTTGCAAGCGGCCTTTCGGCAGTTAACCGGAACATTCGCCATGGTGGACAAAAACATGCGTGTAGGCATGTTTTTGAGTTCTTTCTTCGTAATAAATTTCTCTTCAGATTTCGTGACAAAATTTTTGGAGTAGATCTTACGCTTCAGGTTGGCCCAGAAATTTTCGATGGAAAGCAGCTGGAGAACGTTTGACGGGTTCGCTGACTTGGGTACCACATCGATATTCAGCCGCTCCATATCCTCCAACTATCGGTTTGAGTAGTGGGCCGACGCCAGATCCGGCTAGAACACCGCGTCTTCACCCTTATGGTATTTCTTAATGAACGACGCAACTTCCGGCAGGCATTTTGTACTATAAGGGCGGCAGGCATTTCGTACAAAGAAGGGCGGCTTTGACATCCACTTCTCGCAGATTGTCAACCACAGCAGCACCTTCTTGGGGAACTTGATGTGCGAAATGAACTTCACATCGAAGCTCACTTCCTTCGTGGGGGAGTAAAATACGAAGTGCCCTGCCAGTCATTGCCACCCAGGGTGCAATAGGTCTCGTCGTCCAAGCACCACGGCCATGTCGCAATTCACCGGGAAAATCGAGTTGACCATCTTATTCAACTGCCGCTGCGTCAGTGCCTGCAGCTCGAAACCAGTCGACGCGACTTCCGCTTCTTGACATGTATGTTCATGTTCTCCACATACTTTTTCACTGTTTGGCCGGTTGAACTGAACACCCGGTCAAGCGCATGCAGCGATGTAGCCACTTTTCCCTTGGTCTTCCTCTTCAGCATTCTTTGAAGCTGCTTGTCGCTCATGGTCTTCGGCCGTCCGAAACCGGGCTTTCTTTCGATGCTCTGATTGTTGTCTAATAGTGCCAACATCTTGTAGATGCCGGAACGAGCGTATCCGGCATCCACAAAGTGCCGCACGATGTCCGTTTTCGACGCGGCGGGGTGCCGTTCTTTGAACGCGCACACATCTGAACGGAGTTGCTTCTCTGTTTTTGCCATCACGAGTTCGACTGATAGAGCTGTCAAATATTGTCTGCTGACACATGGGTTACTATGATTGATGCTGCATGGGTAGTTTCGTCAGTGCGGATGAAGGTAAGCCCATGAAAAATCGTCTACATGCGATTCCACCAAGGATTAGTAATCTGTTATCTTTCTCAATTCAACGTATTGCTGTATAAATGGCCAAATCGGTTTGGGTAGGTCCATAAGCAGAGCCCCTAATGCGAAACCAGCGGGAATTAAGGATTTCCTTCCATTTATATGATTTAATGAAACGAATAACAAAATGTGTAATGTGTAATTATGAAACGAATAAAAAAATGTGACACTAGCTGATTTGTTTGGGAAGAGAACATTACATTACAACTATTGGAGTAGAATGAAAATACTACAGAACAAGCAGGCATTAATAATAGCAGCAGACTTGTTGCAAATCAGTTGAAGTCACTTTTTTTTTTTATTGAATTATAGACTCTTTAAAATGTTATTCGAATCCGAATTGAAGTCACTTGAATGCAACTCAATTGAGTCAAAATCAAGTTACTGCAACCAATTTGGCTAGTTTTGTGTTAACCTTAGAGACGATCCAGCCCCCGGCTGAAAGTCTCTTTAATAAATAAATCTAATCTTATCTAGTTTTGTGTTACTTGGGTTACATTAATCAAAGTTTATTGAACTCGGATTCAAATTATCACAATAACTATCATTACATCACTTGCCTGATCGAACATTGTGAATACGGATCACGTGAAAACGGATGTACTCAATAGCAAAACACAATGCCCATGTTTTTATTTATTTATTATTATCAGAGTTTACAGCTACGGAGATTCGACAGAACTGCACTGGTAACACATCAAGCTTGCACTGAATAACTAATATGAAAAGTTCAGAATATTCAAATTGCTTTCAGATTGGGAAAATATAGAATACAGTTCAAAAACTTATAAAAGGGGGCGCAATTCAGCGACCCTTAATAAGAGATTTAATTTTTATTTTCATGTTTAACTGGAGCATTAAAATAGAGGTAACTGTTATCATTTGTCTTTTCCTAAAAACACAATTATCATTTTTGAGCAGAGGTTTCTCCACTTTTCTCTCTCATTCTCTTAACACATTTACGACAATTAGGCACTAAACAAATCTCACTTGACAACCAAACTTCAGTTCCGTAATCCGTTTTCCCATTTAAACAATCAGCTCTAAGAATTTCTCACTCCGTCCTGCCAGAGCACCGGATGTGATAGCAGTTGTCGTATGAGAAAAAAAACCTCTTAACATTTATTGTCACAGCAAAGCCAATAGCAAACAGGACGACGATGAGGATGAACAAAAAGGACACAATCAACAGTGTAACAAATGACACCGGCTCTAGCTGTTAACGTTGGATTGATGTTGAGATTTCTAGCTTTCGATATCTTGAACCAAATAATGAGGGGTTTCTTCTCTATAGTAAAATATCATCAAATTAAGCAGTATTTTGAATTTTTATTACATGCAGGAAATAGAGAACCCATTACCTTAGGTATTACATACTTCAGAAAAACTGTATTTTATTCACACGTTTAACAGTAGCCCTTCCTGAGTCTTATTGTTCAAGACCGTCTGTCCGGTCGGTCTTCGGCAAACGGATCTAGCTGAAGAGGAGAAGAAATAATGTTAAGCAGCCAAGATTTCCATCGGAACGGTTCCGCCAAGTGAAGCTTAAATATGCTCTTGCTCTATACTTTCTTTTCCACTTCGTTTTCCTTCCCTTACATTGCCATCGATTTTCATCTTGTAATTGAAATAATGGTGCTTCCCATCATCGGTTCCTTTTCTCTGATTCGTAGATCTCTTTTCTAGTAGCCAACTTATGTAACAGCTGTCAATTCGAATTTGTATTAATTTCATGGGTTCGAATTTTTTCAATCAAATGAACCACCTATCTCTCTGTCTGTCAGTCTGTTTATTTGTCTGTATATAAGTAAATGTATAAATGTTTGCCTAAGGATGTCATTAGTCGATTTTGTAATATAACTTTTATGTTTGCAGGAAATTCGCCAGAGCAGTGATGGAACAGTGGCTCACAGGATAGTTGAAGGTGAGTAGATGGTGTTTGGATTATTTACGCGAAGATGGCCATTGATCTTGAATAACTATTAATCTATGACTAATTGGAACTATAGCTTGTATTTCACGAATATTATTTGTGAATATAATATTAATTATCCTAAACTACCCACACAATTCGCATTACATTCATTACAATCTCCTCGGAAAAACGAAGCATCGAAAGTGCTGAAATGGAAAAGACCATTTTATCAGAAATCGTATTTATTTTTTATCCCTACAAAGCAGTTAACGTTAACTGAATAACCGCGCGTCAAATGGCAGTTCACAGAGCTCTACTCGAACGTCGTTCCTGCCGTCGTTGTCGAACAAGGTTATTGCAGGGTGTGCCTTTTTACAAACTTTATTGTAATGGAATTTTCCCCGTGGCTCAAGATGGAACTGAAAGCATTTCAATAAAAATTATTTTAATGGTGTGAAAGTGCAGAGCAGTAAATCTTTTTCTTCGAATAATCATCTATTTAAAAGGTATGACTATGGGTAATTCAGACATTGAAGTGAGAGTCAATGGCAGTATACTTCGTATGCCCCTTGAAGCAATATGGATGGTACATTTCCATTTGATGCTAGCTTTTCACTAGTCATCAAACCGAAGATATTGGATGGAATCATTCCCGGAATGCTGCATTACTATTTACCAACCCTACCGAAATGCAGTAAACTGGTTGATGAACGACTAGGGCTGAACATAAGACTGAATGTGCTCCCGTCAAGGGTTAATGAATACAGATGTGTCGTGGAGGGTTCGGATACGAAAGAGCAAATATTTTATTTACGCCTCGGTAATAACAAAGGGCAAAAGGCGACCACTAATGCGATTGATTGGATGGGAGAAACTACCGCCCTGGAGCCAACGAACGGAATTCTAATTATTTTCTGCGCTGATCATTCTCTATTTAGGTAAGTACTTTGGCTTTGGCTCACGTCTTACGTACTACGATGGGTGAGATCCGTAGGTTGTTTGGGAAATTAACAATCGATGGCATTTTCTGTCGGAAGTAGGCTTAAAGCTTTCAGCGAAACAATCAGGCTGGGAACAACTTGACAGCTCAAGAGTAATGACGATGTAACCCGATAATTCTAGCGCACTGGTTCGATCAAATCAAGTGAATGCTAACCAAATGAACGAGTTGCTAAATTACTAATTAAACGAATTTTCACCAACTGTTATTTTATTGATAGTTGTTTATTTCCAACCACCCGAAAAATAATATCTCTTAGGATATTTCTATTTTTCGATATTATCCCTACTATCCCAAGTAACAATTCAAATGCAAATTGGTTTTATTCATGTTTTATGGTAGTTTTATCAAAGCATTATGGAGATCATATGGTTTTATCAGGGCATTTTCCAAGTTAAGGTGGTTTTAATTGATTAACAGTTCTTAAGAGTGATTAAAGAACACTTGAAGGAACCTCCATAAAACTACATCATTTATAAGTGTAATTCACCTTATAATTAAGTTTATAAGATACTTGAGTCCCCTCTCAAGACATCGATTCGCAACTTTCATAAAACCTGATAAAAGTTTTGAGAAAGTTTTATGACATTCTTCTTTAAGATAAATGTATCTTGAAAATGCTGCCATAAAACGCTCTTAGAACCATTTGGTTTCAAATAAGAGCACATACTCTTGAGAAAGAACATTATGTGAAAAATAAACAAACTGGACAATGGACGCAGATAGGTGAAAGAAAATATAAAATAGTGGATCGTTCAAGCGGAAATTCAATAAAAACCTATCCAATATATTGAATACTCCTTCATCTCAGCCACCAACAACAATTTTTTTTTACCATTGCTAGATTCCATTGGATTCGCAGCCTTCTGAGACTAACTTATCAGAAGGGTCTATGCGTTATGCGTCCTATTTTTTTTGTAACGAAGCAAATTAAATGGTGCAATGTGTCGCCAGCTGTAAACAGAGAATCATAACTCATGATTATTGATTTTATGCCAGTTGTGCAAGTTGAACCTAACGTCCCAGGTAGTACGTTATCGCCATGCGTTATCGTATGTCCACCACCGTTAAATCTAAAGTTGGAAGTGCGCTGGAATTGCTCAGTGATCTACTACACAGCGCACTTCATCCGACGTTAGGTTTAGCATATAGATCAAAAGGAAAAATCATTTTTCGCTCAACTGATGTTTCCGCCTTCCAGGCAATATTTATTATCTGTTATTCTTCCCAAAACCATTGCTAGCATATTCAAGTTAAATTTTATTTTTGTTTTTTATCGACTTACGCTGGTGATTAAAAATATTAAATTATAAACTGTTATTATGACTAAGAACGACAATTATGCATAGGCACTTTTGATTTGCTCGGTCACATTTTCTTTGTTTATGAAGTACCTTTTTCACACTGATTTTATGGCTATCTTACGAAAGACTTGTTTACCTTGAGCAATTCAAACAAGTTTTATTCAAGCGTAACTCATCTTTTTCAAGTGTAGAACAAATAAAGATGAACTTATCCCACTGCTCAAAAAATCTTGTTAGTCTTGTGCAAGAAATATAGGTTTTATTTGCGTTTTATGGTAGTTTTAGATAAAACCATTGGAAAATGGCGAGCGTGGCTATTTTGGATTCTCTCGGAATGGTAGCCATTTTCATAAGTATGCAACAAAACTCTCATTTTTCCAATGGTACGAACAAGCAATGCTGTTTAAAATACATTTTGAAACTTAAAATGGATTATAGACACAATTTATTCAAGATCTAACAATTTATCAGCCTTGTCACCTAATAGTTGAATTTTCAACTATTTATTTTTATTTTTTAAATAAGTCAATGTTCTAGCAATAATTCGGAGGCGCGTTAAAATTTTCGAACTTTTATGTTATAAAACACCAATAAACTGAATGTCGTATGAAAAATTAATCAATTGCAGGCAAAAAACAGATGCATGTATGGTCAATTTTATAATTAATTTACATACGTATCCACTTTGGAAGAGAAATATAGTAGCTTCCACTCAACCATAAACAAAAAAAAAATCCTCATTGCAGAACGAATCGAAAAATGGAATCTTCGAGGCATATTTTTGATGAACTGAAAGTGTTCTTAAAGAGGAAAATCATAAAACTTTCAACACTTGTGGTAGTTTTATCATAGTTTTAAGAATGTCTTGATTGTCATTACAAGTATGTACCGATAAAACTCTCAAGTTTTAAGCGAACCTTGGGAAATAGTCTTGAGAACCTCCTGTAGTATGGGCCTTTTGGAACTTAAGAGGGTTTTATGGCTGTTTTATCGATGTTATGTAGAATATCTAGTTTTATGCGTGGTTTTATCAAATGAGACTTGACAACTTCTTCAAGTGTACCTTAAAATTGAATTTGTTACTTGGGATATCTATTTTTCTTTCACAAAATATCTTCTCCTCCGCTCCAAGCCTCAGCCTCGATTCAAGAGGAACAATCCGGTGGTATCGCTATCTCATTCGATACGATTATTTTGCGGCCATCAGCAAATCATGTTAGATGCCGAGATAAAAGTATACAGAAAAATAATTAATTTGAACAAGCGTGTAAAATTTCCCCTCGTTTAATTCCAAGCCAAAGGAGACGTAAACAACGAAATTGTTTGCAATCTTTCATGCGCCATACAACAATGTTTGCAATCTTTCATACAATAGGAAGATTAAGGCGTTATTCGGCTTAAATTTACACGAAATATCCCATTGTTTTCTGCCAAATCTAGCATTTCCTTTATGTGCATTATATGACGCAGGAAAATTCATTGTTTTCTTTTTAACTATGTAGATGCCTATGTAAAAGATGAAAATATTTTTTACAGCGGTTTGTTCACCTAGGCGCCCACTTTCTGTCGGTATAGATTTCAGGGTGTTTCGTTCAGTGAGTCAAAAGTTATTCCAGGGGGAAACCGGGAGGAGAGAAACAATTTTGCATACACACGTTGATAATCCAAGGTGGCCCGTAAGAAAATTCGCAAAAACGTTGAAAATCGCCAAATCAACCGTGTATGATGTGCTCCAAGCGTTTCAGGGAGCAAGAGTGTTGATGGAGTGCCTCAAGGTAAGCGTCGTAGTGGAATATTTGACCGCAAGCTGAACCAGAAGGTGTGGAAAACTGTCAGGGCAAACCCTGGACTATCAGATAATGAAATCGTACCAAAATACGCTGCTGTTCGCAGTACCATTCGAAAGAATTCGTTTGCGATCAGGATATCGTTCTAATCGAGCCAGCAAGTAACCAAACAGAACGTTGAAGCAAAGTTTCGTCACCAAAACCTCGATCTCGAAAATTGTACCAGCAGGTTTTGACGAAATATCAAGGATGCCTGCCCATCGCTTTTCAAATCAGCGTATGATACAATTGATCGTGACCAGCTATAGCCGTCATGCACGAATATGGATTTCCGGAAAAACTGACGCGGTTGATCAAAGCAACGATGGATCGAGTGATGTGTGTCGCTCTGAGTATCAGGGACGCTCTCGAGTCCTTTCGAATCTCGGAGAGGTTACGGCAAGATGATGGATTGTCGTGTTTGTTGTTTAACATTGCACTGGAGGGTGTGATTCGAAGAGCTGGGATAGACACGAGTGACACGATCTTCAGGAAGTCTGTCTGTAATTGGCTTCGCCGACGACGTTGATATCGTAGCACTTAATTTTGAAACGATGGCGGAAACGTATATCAGACTTAAGGCTGAAGCTGGTAGGATTGGGCTTGCTGATTAATGCGCTGAAAATAAAATACATGAAGGGAAAAGGTACACGAGAAGACAATGTTAGCCTCCTACCGCGAGTTCAGATCTACGGTGACTAAATCGAGGTAGTAAACGAATTCGTGTATCTGGGCTCATTGGTGACCGCCAATAACGACACCAGCAGAGAAATGAAAAGGCGCATTAAGGCTGACAATCGTGCCTACTTTGGACTCCGAAGGACGCTAAGATCGAGCAAAGTTCGCCGAACCACAAAGTTGACCATCTACAAGACATTAATTAGACCGGTAGTTCTCTACGGCCACGAAACATGGACATTGTTAGTGGAGGCCCAACGCGCCCTTGCAGTCTTTTAACGGAAGGTGCTGCGTACCATCTACGGTGGAGTGCAAATGGAAAACGGAACGTGGAGGAGGCGAATGAACCACGAGTGCACCAGTTGCTGGGAGAACCTCCATCGTGCACATCGCAAAACTTGGTCGTCTACGATGGGCTGGGCATGTCGTAAGAATGTCGGACAACAGCCCTGTGAAAATGGTTCTCGAAAACGAACCGACAGGAACAAGAAGAAGAGGCGCGCAACGAGCAAGGTGGATCGATCAATTAGAAGGCGACCTGCGGACCCTCCGCAGACAGCGAGACTGGCGAGTGACAGCCATGGACCGAATAGAATGGAGACAACCTCTGTGTACAGCAGAGGCCACGCCGGCCTTGGTCTGATTGGTAAAGGTAAGGGTAAGGGTAAGGGTAGTATGACAAAGGGTTATGTGCCTGATCGTATACTACCGTTCAAATGCCCTCCGCTCGTTTTCATACTTACATCTATTCAATTTCAAAAGCCTGCCGTTCTCTTACGGATCTATCAATACGCTTTCTCTTCATGTCTATTTGTTCTAGCAATAAAATTACTGTCCGCTCCTAGCGCTTTGCATGGAGATGATAAATTATCTGCTTCTGAAAAAACTTCATCAAAGATCGTTACATCCGCGCTGGGAGAATACAAAAATAACAATCAAAAGTGAAGGTAAGGTAAGCCTGTTCCTCGACTGTGAAACCTACGTCCAAATGGATTTCGGACAGCTTCCTGGAAAAAAATATACATGGCGACGGCACAAGGAGATGTTCCTGTGAAGTTTAAGTTTGCTTTTATGGACAAATTTGCCGAAAAAACTGATGATTTGGCAAGGGATATGCAGCTGCAGAGCAAAGACGAAAGTGTTCTTGACGAATAAGACGATAGACTTGAAGCTTTAAAAGGTAGAATGCCTCAAATACCGCGTACTATCTTTCATTAAAGCCCATAAAGGTCCCGTGAGGTTTTGGCCAAATTTTTCAAGTTGCAACTTCAGCCGGGAAGTCATTCAGTGTAACCAAGACAATAAAGTAGATTTCATCGATAAGAACATAAATCCACCCAACTGCCCGCAGTTCCATCGCATCGAGAGATTTTGGGCAATAATGAAGCGGAAGCTTTAGTGGAAAAACGGATCGGGACGCGACTCAGATGACCAAAATGTGTAACAACAGCATTTGATGGGAGGAACAAAAGAAAAAAGTGCGAATTTTCATTGACTTTCATTCGTTCAGAAACGAAAAGAAATGATTTGTTTTGATATTTTTTCCTTAAAGAAGCAGTAAATAACCTTTGTTATGAAGTATTGAACTTATTTGTACGTCAATTCGTTACCGAGATACAGATGATTTTATTATTCCGGATTCTAAATGGACATAGCTTTACATATATCATGAAGAGTTCACGCACGGTGTCTTCAAATATATGAGACTGTTCGAAAAATATAATACACTTTCTTTCTCAAGTAAAAAGATCATACCATGGCTTTTGATTATTTTATTCTCAAACGTAGGAAAAAAATGTTTTCTTTCCATCTACATTTAAATGGGCTTGGTTTTTCGTAGCGTTTGCGAGTTCTGCACAGTGCCTTCTCCTACTATTTTCATCAGTTTTTGCCAATCTTACTTAAATTTTTCAACACTATTCGCTGGTTGGTGGATTCATCTCTGTTGGTACACATATGACATTGTTACTTTTTTACAACTCTAGTGCATATTTAGAGTAATGGCAGGAAGCAAGATGAGGCCAAAAGATTATGAGGCTTGTTATGCTGTTTGATAGAGGGTAGCAACTTTCCTTGCAGACATTTCTTCGCGTAGATTTGACCATTCATTGTGTCGGTAGTAATGAATAGACGAGATTTTTCCAGATCCGCATATGGCCTGCC
>JASCZW010014525.1:0-22703 GCA_034211315.2 Aedes japonicus
AAAAAAAAGGGCGCGGCGCGCGTTATTATTTGTTGTGGTTCAGTTATTACTCGAAATGTTGGATTGTCAAAAGGGCGTCAAGCAAAAGAGCAGCGTATCAAATTTTGCACGCGCTAAGCAAAATCCAAATGATTCCCACGTCGACTTGGCAATATCACTTAATATTGCCAAATCAACCATGAAAGTCCACTTTACCCATAAATGAGTATGTGCACTTGGGGTGCGATTATGGGTAAACTGAACTTAGCGTGTACGTGAACTCTCAGAACAATGCAACGCTTGTAGACACACTAAAAAAAATAGCACAAGAGAAAACGGTGCTGAGCGATACACCTTGGTGTGATCTGTATACACACTTAAAATTATTCACGGGCTCGGTTAAACATTTGGCTGAATTCACTCGGCATTTTATATTTAACTTATAACTCGGCAAAAAATCGAACGATGCCGAGTCTCAGCATCACGTGAAACTGAAATATTGGGTAACTTCATTATTAAACCGATTCTCGGTATCACTAGGAGCCGCGCACAAACGTTAACCAAACTTCAACCGACCTCAGCTGCCTTTAATGCCGAAATATCGGTTAACAAGGCTGGTATCGGATTTATGGATGAATAATAGTGCCTTTAGTGACTAAAATAATAAAAATAGTGACTAAAATAATAAAAATAGGGACTTAAAAGTGATTTCCAAAGTTTTTTTTTATCTTTCATACATTTGATGTACAGTAAAAATGAACACCCGCGTTTGCAAAAATAAATAATACTGCGGCGTAGTATGACCTTTGGTGATCTTTTTTATAAAAGCCTTTAATCGGGCACCTATTTTTCTCCACGGCCTCCTGCATTTGGTCCACAGCTCGTTTTTGCGAAGACGGGTCTATACGTGCTAGAATTACTTATGACACATCTGGCTTCTCAATTCCTTTTTTGAGCCGTTACCATGTAAAGCTGTTTTCACTACCTTAATCACCTGAGGGTATTTAGGCTCACCTACAGCCGTTTTTTAATTAAACAACTGGTTCCAATACTCCTCTGTACTCAAGGTCAGCACCTAGCATTTTAACAAGTTCCATTCGTCAAAAAGAAGATCATAGTTGACCTGAATCGGGAGTAACTTGGCGATTTTCACAACATATTTGGAGCTATCACTGGATGCAACGGATGGTGGGTTGAGGCATTGGCAATATTTGATAAACGAGTTCTACAAACCAGACGTTTGACGTAAGACTACGTCTTTGTCGTCTATACTGGGGTAAAATTTAAAAACAAATCGCAACAACCGTCACGAGTAGTGGTCATAGTTTGAGCATTTATATCTCAATCATTTCTTAAAAGATTTTCAAAACGTTTACACCAATCGATCGGGAGTATTTCTACGCATCAATTTCAAAAGAGAACATTGTTAATTACGGGCCTCATACTATTGAAAAATTCATAAATGTTAAGCATTGCCTTAAAAATTATATTAGCTCTTTCTGGCCAAGGGGGTTATATGTGACCCCAAAAGGATAATGGCTTAAACCTGTATCAACATCAATCCGGACACCTTCAAATCATTGTAACTTTTGAAACATTGCACGTAGAAATGAAAAATTATACCACAGCTGAGAGTCTATGATGAAAAAGACTATGATTGATGTTTACATTTCATGTTTAGTATTCAAGATGGCGACAAAAGAAAAACAAGTGCCCGTGGGAATTTTGTACGGGCGTACGGCAAATTCTGACTTGTCAATACGGGGCCTTGCAAAAACATTGGATTTGCCTAAATCCACTGTTCACGATGTGCTCAAATCATTTTCAGAACGTTTGACGGTATAGAGAAAATGGAGAAGTGACAAAATCATTGGACGCGCTGATCCTGTCATGGACCGAAAGGTGAAAAGGATATTAACGAAAAACCCAAATCTCTCCATTCGAACGGTGGCTCATAAAATAGTGATGTCGCCTGGTTTTGTCTAAAACTCAAAACAACGTTTGGGACTTAAGTCGTTTAGAGTAAAAACAGTTCCAAATCGCAACGACAAACAGAACTTGGCAGCAAAATCACGGGCTCGACGTTTGTACTGCGAATATTTGACGAAGTTTTCATGCGTTGTTATGGACGATGAAACTTATGTCCTGGAGGATTTCAAGCAGCTTCCAGGGCTGGTTTTTTATTCTGCTATGGCCAGAAATGCTACAGCTGAGCATTTCAGAACGAAGAAGGCATCGAAATTTCCCAAAAAATACCTTGTGTGGCAAGCAATTTGCACGTGTGGCAAAAAGAGTAAATCTTTCGTCACTACAGGCACAATCAACAAGGAGATCTATCAGAAAGAGTGTCTGCAGAAGCGATTGCTACCCTTCATCAAAAGTCAAAAAGAAAAACCTTTGTTTTTTCTCGATTTGGCATCATGCCACTATGCTAAAACTGTGATGGAGTGGTACCAAGCAAATCAAGTGAACATTGTACCAAAAAACGCCAAATTGCCCAGGGCTATGACCAATCGAGATATATTGGGCTCTGATGAAGCGTAAGCTTTCTGGAAAGAAGCAAGGAATCAAAGACATCAAACACTTCCAGCAAATTTGGACAAAGACGGCTTCTACGATTTCTGAAGTGTCGGTACAAACCCTAATGGACCGAGTTAAGCGCAAAGTTCGAAAATGTTATGCAAATACCGTTAAAACACATCCCATGCAAGGTTGCGGCTTATCATTTTTGACTTATCCATATTCATTTGCCGATAGCTCTTCTCAGAAGCTCAATATCAAAATATAATGTATGATGAACTTATGGTGCTTGAGTAGACCTACAACTAGGTCTAACCAAGCATGGGAAAACTCATTCACTCACATGAGCACCACCGATTTAAAATAGCAACCCTCAGTTGCTAACACAATACTGAACGAGTGTGACGTTTCCTATCAAACGATTCTACACGAATTCTCGAAAACGAACATCGTAGAAAGAATAAACGAGCAAAACAGAATCATGCGAACAAAATTTTCAGCTAGACGTTATATAGAATGAATGCGATGCCACTGAACGCAAGCGATTTGAATACACCGAATGAGAATATTTTGACTCAGTAAATGCAATCAGCTGGAAGAATCAGAGCAGAGATACGGTTTAAACTGACGCTTTATGTTTTATGTTGCATTAGATTGCTAAACATCATGTTAGATTATTATTTGAAATGTTAAATGATGTTTAAAATGTATGATTGAAGAAATGAGTGAGATTAATTCAATCTCGCTCAGCTGAATCCAACAGAATGCAATCGTTAATGATTGAAGGGGTAAAAAATAGACAATGAGAGAACGTCCACACTGCTACCGTCCGATTCATTCGCTGTACGATGAGCTACGCAGTTTTGCTCAATTCTGTTTTCTACGAATAAGAATGAAAGCAGAATACTAATGAACAGAATCGGAATAATTTAAACGTGGTAACGCTCACTTCTAAATGTTTCTGCGTGTGAGTGAAAATGAGCGCTAAGTGAACCGATTTTTCCCATGCTTGGGTCTAACAATACATAGCTCTATCTCTTATATCTGAGGAATAAGAGCGTATATTCGCTGTGATCTTCGCGATGATATTCGCGGTGAAGATTACGCGATTATCATCGTGAAGATCACTGTGAATATACGCGCTCATGTCGAAGATATAGGGATAGAGCAATGTACATGTTTGACAAAGTTGCAGAGTCTGCTCATGCACTACAAGTTCATCATACATCATATTATCCAATCAGACCCTCTGAAAGGAGATATTGGCAAATGAATATGCCTGAGTCAAAAATGATAAGCCGCAACCCTGATCCCATGAATCTGAAATAAACTACAACGACGGAAACATAATGCTAAATTTATGTTTTATTCATGTTTTAAGGTGTCCGGATTATTGCGGATACAGACCTTCTATAAAATCACACAGAATGAATAAAACTGAATACACTGTCTTCGGCAAATTTGTTTTCCATCAATTTTTCTTTCTGTAAAATAATTTACAACCTGCATATGAAGAAATTCAGGAAGAAAATAAAATGCCTTATTAATAGTGTAAAGCGTTGTTTTAGAATATTGTGCATATGTATTCGTATTATTAAATACTCGTTGATACACGTTAAATATTTTTGTGTCTTTCTGAGCGGTTCTAGGTCATCCAAACTGTACTTGAGTTCAAAAATTCAGATCTACAGTTCTAACAGCAGCTTTTAGGGCTATCTAGGGTTATGATATGTTTTCAAACATATTGAATGAACCTTTTCGAAGGTCAAAAGTCACTATTTGATAACTCTATGATGTTCTAAGTCATCACAACTGTGTTTGAGTTCAGAATTTATGATCTACAGTAGTAACTATAGCTTTTCGGGCTAAACAAAGTTACACTACGTACTCAAAAAAATTCAATGAATGTTTCCGAACATAAAAACACATCATTAACATGAGATAAACGGGATGATCTACGTCATCCAAACTGTCCTTGAGTTCAGAACATATGATCTACAGTTGTAACAGTAGGTGTTTGGAGTGTGCAAAGGGACAATATGTATTTAACAATAATGATTCAATAGTGTGGAAGGCCAACAAACATAATGCGACAATCTTGGGATGTTCTAGGTACTCCAAATTTCCCATAAGTTCAAAACATACGATTCAATCCCAGTCTACGTCGGTGGTTTTTCTGAGGCGAAAACATCTGGTCACGTCTTCCTCCGGAAGGGAAGTAAAGCCGTTGGTCCTGTTCAGGAGTCGACAGGTAGGTTTCAGGTGGTGGAGTCGTCTTCCTAGCGTTGGTGATTGTCCCCATGTGAGGAAATACGCCGAAAAAAAAATAGGTTCCAGATCATCCAAACTAACCTATGAGATCAGATTATACACCTATGTATGACTTACAGTTGTAACAAAAGCTCTCTGGGCTATGCAAAGCTACGATGCGTATGGAAACATATTCATTGAATATTTTGAAAGAACAACAGACATTATTCCATAATCTTCGGATGTTCTAGGTAATTCAAACTTTCCTGAATTCACAACATAAAATTTACAGCTGTAGATTTTAAGTTTTGAAATGTTGCTTAAAATCTACAGCTTTTTGGACAAAACAAAGAAACAAAATGTATTTGACCACATTAAGTGAATCTTTTGAAGGTCAACCAATATAATGAGATATCTTGGGATGTTCTAGGTCATCTAAACTGCCCATGAGTTCAGAATTTAGGATCTATAGTCGTAAAGTTAGCTTTATAATCTATGAAAGGTTACGATATGTGTTCAAGTATATTCAGATTATCTCGGGATGTTCAGGTTCATTCAAACTGACCTTGAGTTCAGAACTCAAAATATACCGTTGTAACATTAGCCTTTTGAGCTATACAAAGTTAGGATAAATATTCAAGCATATTCAATGCATATTTTGAAACGTTCACTGACATAATAGTATAACCTTGTAAGTTTCAGGTTTTTCATACTGTCCTTCAAAACTTAAGGTCTACAAATGTAACAATAAGCTTAATGGGCTATACAAAGTTAAGTTAGTTTGAGATTATGTCATGTCACAATGTAAGTTGGTCTTCAAGGATATTCACGGGGACAGCGTTCTGCCAGAATAGCTAGTTTTTTGGTGTATATTTCTCAGATATTATATAGTGTGGCCAAATCGCTTAATATGGTGCCTATTTTACAAATGGGTATAGATGATTTTTTTTAAACTTTTTAAAATCTGCGGTACGAAAATAGTGACTTAAGTGACCATTTTCCGAAAAATAGTGGCTCTAGTGGACTTTTGGATGCAAATAGTGACTTTTAGTGACTAGACTCAACATAGTGACCAAGTCCCTAAAAGTGACTTGCTACCAGCCCTAGCCTTAGCAGTGGTGTAAGCCGCTTTTCGGCTTTTTATCTGTCAACCGCCATGCGCCAGTTGTGAAGTTGTTTGTGGAGCGGTTAAAAAACATACATTTATTGGCACTACATCAATTACATTCTCAGTAACCTTTATTTTTGTTTGTTTTAAGTTTTAACTTATACATCAGTTTGCCCATGCTGAGATTCCCAGCTAACTAAATGAGTGTTCAGTTTAACCAAAACCGAGATTACGGCTAACATAATAAAGCCGAGGATCGAAACCAAGAGGTCAGCAGTGCGGATCTCGGTTTCAGAAAGCTGAGACTCGGCATATAATTCTAAGTGTGTAGGTGTTAACTAGATAAATAATTAATTGGATTTTCAGCAGAGTTTTCAAACATTCTTACTTTGCAACCTTAACTTCACGTGTTTGAAAATGTTATGAGAATAAGTCACTGAAGTGGTAATGACGCATTCGATAAATATTCCAGTTGAAGAATTTCAATGCATCTCGTGTAATCTGGTGATTCAATGATAAGGTAAATCAAACTTTTCTAAATCTATCTGATGCCCGTTAAATGACCATGCACCTCCACCGTATCATTTAGCTTGGAGCAAACCCTACAGCACAGCGGCCTCGGCATCCGAATCTCAGCGATCGAAGAAGCACCACCGCAAAAACATATCGAAGCCATAGTAGAGCAGCTCATCGCAACAGACGGTAACTCCACATCCGGCGCGGTAGTTGTTTTTCTACTTAAAATAACTCGTCCCACTCAAATTCTAGTAATCAAGCTGACCTTGCTGCGTGAAAAACACCTTCGAAAAAAAAAAACGTGATCTAACGGAACCGGCCTCCACCGGTAAACTTGTGAATAGCAAACCCAAACAAGCGAACAATCAAACTGGTTAAGTTAAAATATTCACTTTAAAATACAGCCGCACCCGCCCGCATGGTTCTGCAAAAATAAAAACGTAAACAAAATAATCTAATTTGAATCCACGATAGTGCGGTATAATTGATCAGACCATGCGACTCGTTCGCTTGAAATACGATGTTGATTGCAGGGCATTAGGATTGGATGCTCCATGATGAAGGTGTGTGTGTGTATTTGAGTGTTTCGAATACGCAGATTGCTACCGAGCTCTATTTTCTCGCGTTTATTCATTGAAGTTAACCGAGGCCGCTAAGTTTGCACACGCCCTTCCCTCGCTATTTAAGGGACCAATCGACCGAACGAAACCACATCACATATGAATATTTACTGCTTATGGCCGGTTTTTTTTCCCGAATGCTCATTGGTTTATTCATTCCTTTCTTTATTGCCCAAAGCGTAAACATAAACAAAAAGATTATTCAATGTGTCAGTGTCAGCAGCCGACAACGCTAGTTGGCGAAGATTCGCCTGCTGAGAGTAAGAAGGCTGGGAAACTGTCAGTGCTGTGCTTAGGAGTTTTAGCAGGCTTATGACACTCGTGATTTTCGTGTTTATAACACAAACTGCACAAACTCTAAGACCGGATGGTTACATATTAATAATACTTAATGTTTGATTTACGTTTGGTTGCCAATTAATACTTAATGCTTGGGTTTTTTGACTGGTCCCTTGGGTTTTAATTCTTGGGTTTTTTTATCGGTCACAAGACATTCAATTTTGAACATAATATTTCAACACCTATTATACATGTTGACATTTCGTTTCTTGAAATCTTGTAGTAAAAACTAACATTGTTCTAGACTACGCCTATCTTTAAAACTACCATGAAATTTCAGTCAAATTTACTACGTTTATGGTAAAACCTTCAACGTTTGTGGTATATTTGACAAACCTCATATTGATATCGACCGCGCATGGTTGATCTAATCGCAGGCATGGTAAAATCAAACGCAATTATAGTCAGCTGAAAATTGTTGGTGCATGCGCTTAACTTAACCCTCGAAATGGTAGTTTTTACTGCGACTTTTTTTTGCGTGTAGAGTTTGTTAGCACTGGGCGATATATACTGGAAAATATTACAATTCAAAATAGATTAAAATTCGGGAAAATTACATCATCCCAAGTTCATGCGTGACTCTTTAGGCTTGCCCACAATAGATACGTTCCGTTGACGTAAATTTGACAGAAAACCTATGGGAAAACTGTCAAATTCGCGCAAACGCGTCCGCAACGTATCAATTGTTGGCCAGCAGTATGAGTCGAAAATTCATTGCTATGACTGTGGGCGTACAGGGTGTCTCATAATAGTTATCACTAAAACAAAATGGGAAAACAGCAAAACAAATCAACCAAATCAAAGCATTTATTTTTCATTTGAAAGATACATGTTATAGAAATACGCCATATTAATTCAATTCGAATCTCTCGTCCTTTTCCTTGATAATTTTGCGCAAACGCTTTGTAAACCTATCGCAGCTGGCACGCACGATTTTTTGGGGATTTTGGTCCCAGCTGGAGCTGGAGCTGAGTCCTGTTGGAAACAAAATGGTGTATTCTCATACAATCAACCAACATTACACTTGGTTGATTATGACTGTCCTGAAGGAGGAAGAGCTTTTCATCCGAAAATAAAATCTCGCAGTCCCCGTGCCGAACCAAAATATTTCAGCTTCTTTGGACCCTGGCTTTTGACGCTCCGTCAACCCGTGAACCCGTCGTTTCTTGTATGGCCTGCATTCCAGATCATGCTGAGGAGCCTGTTAATTAAAGCAGAAAACAATTGAAAATGTTTGCTCAATTAACGGCCGGATTGTGTCTTATTCGCTCCCTCACACATTTGATCTCTTTCTTCGTTCTGGCACCTCCTTTGTGTTGAATATGGACATTTTCTATTTTCTGGAACCGTTTCAAGGTACGAAAAATAAAACACTTACTCACTCCGAAGTGCTTAAAGCTATTGAATATCTGACACGGTCTAAGCTTTTTGCAAACGTAATTTTAAAACTCGCCATATGGAAACCATGGTAGCTGATAAATATAAATAAACGGAATCGCTTATTTATGTTCGACGATAAGCTGTCAAAAGAATATACTCAAAACGGGTATAATCAATTCCGCTGTTGAAATTACCCAGCTGAAATAAACCAAGACTGAAAAAAGCTGACACCTATTGTGAAACACACTGTAGATCATTGCTTTACTGTTCTTTTTCTGGTGCAACATCCTACTAGGATCGCACGCGTTATAATATAACGCCAATAAACTCGGAATTACCAGTTCCTTGAATTTCACATACTCCAAGATTTAGCTTCACTTGGGTTCACTATTGATTTTATTGTTGTTTCAACAGTAGAAGAAGGAGATCTAACAAAGACGAAGAGTATATGTCGCCGGACTCGCTAGCCTTACATGCAGCGGTCAATTACACTGCATTGCATAAAAAGTATGGATTGAATCAATATACACGCTTAGCTCAGTTTACCCATAAAAAAGTACACATACTCATTGATGGTTAAATTTGACTTTACCCATATTTGAGTAAATTTGTATGGAAAAAAATACTCAAATATGGGTAAGTAGTAACGTACCCATAAATGGGGTATGTGCACTGTTCGCGATTATGAGTATTCTTCACCCATATACGGGTAAACTGATCTTAGCGTCTATATTATAATACATTTATGATATTATTTTTTTCCGTGCATATTGCGTTACCGGCGTTACATACTTTAGGAGCCTGGACGAATTGTGCAAATTGTAATTCCTTTTTGCTCCTAAAAGCCCGTGCATTTTGTGGAGTTCCTCAACGCCGTCGACGGATTAAAAGTTGTAATAATCGCGTTTTCGCGAGATCCAGGAACGAGCTCCGCACACTCGAAAACAAAGACACTTAATAAGTAGAGTTGAGTTGAAAGTGAAGCATGCTTTTCTCGACAAATGCAAAAACAACAATTTTATATGATATCTTATGAAATTGATGTTGAACGCTTGTGTCGTGATTCATCAAATTGATCTTACGAAAATTGTACGGTTAATTGCCTGAGTGTTAGAATGAAATTGGAAGATTTTTTTTCAAAATTGCTTAGCTTTTCTTTTATTTATAAAATCACAAGAAAACGTTCAAAAACAATCCTCTTTAATTTTTATATAAATATGCATTGCAATGCATACATTTGATTCGTTCTTATCAATGCATGAACCTGGTTTATTCATTTCAATGACAGGATGACTCGAATATGGTCTTAGCATAGAATTTATCCTTTTAAGTATATTTGATTTTTTAATAGTGTAGATTTTAACTGCAACTCATAAAATGATTCAGCTGGAAACAATACTCAAAAAATTATAAATTTGCTTCGATGACGACTCATAAGACAATCCGGGCAATCCGTGTAGGTGGAGACTGGTGGTGCTGAGCTGGTTGTGGAGTTATAGAGCTTTACCCCACTTCCCCTTATATTCTTGAATAATATATAGACATCTTTGCAGGGAGAGGCTCAATATCAATAAAATAGTGCTAGTCCCATGTGAAACAGCATATCTATGAATTATTCAAAAATATAAGGGGAAGTGGGGTAAAATCAGCCATATCTTCGTTCACAGTGCCGTGTGGTGGTTGAAACAACCTTTATTTGATTTTTCAGGACATATTACATTGGACTAGTCCTATGTTGTTGATCTTGAGCCATTCCGAGCAAAGATATCTATAAACTATTCACGAATACTTGGTGAAGTGGGGTAAAACCAGATATATCTTCGTTCACAAAGCCGTGTGGAAGTTTAAACAGCTTCTATTCGATTTTCCAGGTAATTTCACATGAAACTAGCACTATTTTGTTGATCTTGAGCCTCTCCGTGCAAAGATGTCTATAAATTATCCGTGCGGTGCTTGAAATCAGTTCCATTCGATTCCCCAGACAATTGCTGAGCGGAAATGGCCTTGTTTACAAGCCGCGCATAAAAGCACAAAAGTTACAGATTTTTTCCTTAGTTTTCATCAGTTCCTGCCCTCTGTGCGGCGGGTCATAGGGTGCGAAACATGAGCGTACTTCAGATATGGAGGTTAGATGCGAATTAAATAAGCATTCCCGAACAGGCATCCGGGTCGGCATAGGATGTGTGGGGGTGGGGGTTTTAGCAGTTGCTGGACTCTGTTGAGTTTCTTCTAAAATCCCACAAATAAAGCAGCCCTGTCAAAGCACAATAAGGGTAAAATTCTAGGCTTCACCAACCTGAGCGTCTCTTCTCCATGTTCAGGGGCAGCTCAAAACGGCGCCTGTTCTCCTTGTTAGGGGTGACCGATTATCGTCCTCGTGCCAGCGCGGAACTCTAAACAGTGCTGTGAACGATGGTCCTATGACGAGACAGGGGGTTGGCTCAGGCCTTAAAAAATAAAAGTTGCGACCGCAACAATCGGCATAGACTCAGGCAACGAAAAAGAACTAACGATTTGAAACTCGGAAAATGGAACTGTAAGTCCCTCAATTTCTCGGGAAGTACCCGCTTTCTTTCCGACTTACTGGAGGCCATAAGTTGGACATTGTAGCGCTGCAAGAGGTTTGCTGGATAAAATCAACGGTACATACGTATAGGGATGGTTATACCATGTACCAGATCTGCGGCAATGCAAGTGAGCTAGGTACAACTTTTATCGTGATGAGCGAAATTTAAGAGCACGTAATTGGTTGGTGGCCAATCGACAAGGACAGGACGAATGGCTTCATCGGTATGATGGACGAGGGTGGCGTGCCAACTCCCACGATAAGTGAAGTTAAGGATGCTATCAAACAGCTTAAGAATAACCAGGCAGCTGGAAGAGATGGCATCGGAGAAGAACCTATAAAAGTGAGCCCGGATAAGTTGGCGACTTGTCTGCATCGACTGATAGTTAGGATCTGGGATACAGAACAGCTACCGGAGGAGTGGAAAGAGGGAGTTATATGCCTAAAAAAGGTAACACTGTTCTCAACGCGGCCTACAAAGTGCTTTCCAGATTATCTGCTGTCGCCTATCGCCGATAGCAAGCAGATTTGTGAGAAGTTATTGATCCAGTACTGTGAACGGTCGATCGACAACTGACCAAATCTTTACGTTATCGCAGATCTTCCAAAACTATCGCGAATATCAAGTCTCTACACACCACCTATTCATCGACTTCGTGGTCGTATACGGTACTATCGATCGTGAGCTATGGAAGATTATGGACGAGAACCTTTTTTCCCGGGAAACTGACCAGTATAATCAAGGCTACGATGGATGGTGTAAAGTATTACGTGAAGATATCGGGTGCGTTGTCGGACTCGTTTGAAACACGGAAAGGACTTGGGCAAGGCGATGGTCTTTCCTGCCTCCTGTTCAACATTGCGCTGGATGGTGTTATGAAACATGCGGACTTTAACATGCGGGGTACGATTTTCAATAAATCCGGCCAGTTCATCTGCTTCGCTGACGACGTGGACATTGTCGGCAGAACGTTCCAGGTAGTAGCAGATCAGTACACCAAGCTGAAACGTGAAGCAAAAATGGATAGATTGAAGGTGAATGCGTCGAAGACTAAGGAGGACTGGCTGAAGGAACCGAGCGTGATGGAGCTCACATAATTATGATAATCAACGGAGATGAGCACAAGGTGGTGGATGAGTTTGTGTACCTAGGGTCATTGGTTACGTCGGATAACAACTGCAGCAGAGAAGTTCGGAGAGAAATTACCAGAAGTCGTTCCTGCTATGGACTCCACAGGACCTTGAGGTCTGGTAAACCTCACCCTCATACAAAGTGTACCATGTACAAAAATCTGATAAAAGCGGTAGTTCTCTACGGGCATGAGACGTGGACAATGCTCGAAGAGGACCTGCAAGCACTTGGAGTTTGCGAGCGACGTCATCTTTGGCGGTGTATGCGAAAACGGTGTATAGAGGAGAAGGATGAACCACGAGCTGGCGCAGCTCTATGATGAACACAGTATCCAGAAAGTCGCTAACGCTGGAAGGGTACCATGGGTACGAGACATGTTGTAAGAATGTCGGATAGCAGCCCCGCAAAAATGGTGTTTGCCTCGAATTCAACCAGTACAAGATGCAGTCGAGTGAAGCAAGCTAAGTGGTTAAGTCAAGTGGAGCAAGACCTGGAAGAAATGTGGGCCATTCGAGGAACTGGAGACAAGCAGCCTTCAACCGAGTTTTATGAAGAATACAATGCGGTCCTAATAGGACGTTGGACCACTATAAATAAGTAAGTTTAACAAGACGTTTACTGTTCTGAATCACCAAATGTGAAAATTATATCCAATGTCGGTCTATAAGCACCCTATTGGGTCTTTTTGAAGATGCACAATTTTCTCATCATTGAGGTTTCTAGTAAAAAACAATCTTCGTAAAGTTTGGTTCCATTATTTTTCATGGCATTAAACTACACGCTTCATTTGCATTACTCAGAAGCAAAATTTCACAAAACAAATTTTAATCAAACTATTTTAACAGACCTAAACAATTTTCACAAATGTCTTTTTGCCAATCCATATTAAAAATATTATTCTATTCAAGTTTCTTCGACACTTTGTATTACAATGGACTAACATTTGGTGAACTCTTAAGCGTATAAAGTTCAGAATAAGATGCAATGGGTTCTACACTCAGCGAAATAAACACTAGATATTCATTAGATGGCATTATGATTATTTGCCACAAGATATCATTATGAACTTTATTGATTTACGTTATGAAATATAATGATGTTTAAAAAATAAAAATACGGAGCAACCTGGATTCGAAACCTTGAACGTTGAGGTTATGGGTGCAGTGACTTGACCACTAGTATATATCAACACTTGTTAACAGGAAAGCTTAAAGGCGTACAAGAACAACGTCGTGTAGGTCAGGTTTACAAAATTTCAAAGCATCGTTCATGAGTTGAACCTTATGAAATTCTTACAATTATTTGGATGAGTGTACATTGGGTTGCATGTTGTTAGAAAGGATATCTAAGTTTTTTTGCATTAGGGCAAATCTAACACTGAGAGACTCTTTTAGCTACATGCTCTTTCATACATATTCCAATCACCTTTACGAATTTCATTCTACTATTTGAAGAGTATGCTAGCAAGCACTGCCATGTTTCGATCGCTACTAAAAACTGCCTCTAATGTTTTATAATGGCGTTGTAATGAATGAAAGAGAGTGAGCCCGGAGAAAATCTCTCAATGTTAGATTCGCCCTAATGAAAAAAAAACTAGATATTTCCAATTTCAAACATTATAATTGATTACGAGCTCCATGCAACAATAAAACATAATTGGTTAAATGTGTTTCAATCCATGATGGGGACTCCATCAAAAACATGTTGTTAGAGGATCAGCGTACAACACCAAATTGGGTTTCTTTCTGAAGTTTTTAAAGTAAATGACGACGTGATAAACAATACCGGTAAAAATTAGAAGTTGTGACTCTCAAAAACTTTAATTGGAAATTGACTCCTATCACATGTAGCGTTCAGGAAGTGTTAACAGAAATTTTCACATCGCTAGAATTGCTATGTGTCATTGGCGGTATATTAGCACGATCAAGCGGGCACTCTTTTGCCTGTCAAAGGGGTGCCCTTCCCCTTTCTCACGCTGCACTGCGGTAGCTTGACAAGAGATTATCTACTTGGTCGGCCATTTAACATGCCCTACGCTCAATTTCAACTACTTCTATTCTATTTCACAACCTGCCGTGCTCTTACAATACGTATCAATACTTTCTCTTGACATCTTTGGTTCTAGCAGAAATTGCAGTCCACTCCTAGGGTTGCATGTTGATAAGAAGGATATTTCCATTTTCAAACATCATAATTTACTATGTGCTTGATACAACAGCAAAACATAATTAGTTAAAAATTACCAGTAAGCCAAACCAAACTTCCATGAGTATATTCTGTCAGGATGTTTCACAACGCGTAGCTCTCTTACAAATCTATGACTTTTGAAAATGTTTACAAATTCATTACGGAAGGATCTTTCTTTTTGCCAGTCACTGTACATACAATGCATTATTCACTGAATTAATAAACTTGTTAAGACAAGGCCATTAATATACTTTGAAGCATTTATGAATTATTCCTAAAGGGTTTGAGCTGTTTAGTGGAATACCTGTAACTAGAAATTAGAAGAAAAATTAGTATCTTGTCGAAGATAAGCACAGGTAGTTGGAATTAAATGGAAGATACTAATTTTTCTTCTAATTTCTAGTTACATTTATGAATTTTTCAACAGTATTTTGTCCGAATTTTTGAATTTATGGATTTTTCAACAGTATTTCAACAATATCGTTTATTGAACTTCATGCTCAGAAATATTCCCGATTGGTGCAAATTTTTTGAAAATCTCGCTAGGAACGACTGAGATATCAACGCTCAAAACCTGACCAGTTTTCGTGACGGTCATAATTTGATTTTATTTTTGCAAATAGTATCCCTGTACAGAAAATAAAGGTGTAGTCCTATGTCCACAAAACAACAAGAATTCTTAATACCGTAACTTTTAAAAAGTTAATACAGCAGCGGTCTTCATAGAGAAAAACCCCTATTTCCACATAACCGGTGCACACCCCTGAACAAATCGTACCAAAAACATCGTTAGTTAATACTCGGCAAAGGCCATCCTCAGCGATGGCACAGCGCAGACGACGCAGCCTTTTAAATTAACTGAATTCAAGCAGCCGTTAAGTTTCGGGTATGAGCACGGTAAGTACGTATTATACATGTGCGCAATGAGGATGATTCCGCATTAAGCTAGTGTCGATGCTATTAATAGGCACATGTGTTCTGTTATCAAACGACTACGATCGGCGAGCTGCTGTTCGCAATCAGCTGACGAATATTTAGCCGATCTATTTCTAAATCCACTTGATGAGAAAATCCACTTGTGGGCAAGATTGTTGGATGGAATGAATGTGATAATGATTAATTATGAGTGGGTCGGTACCTAGTTGTGTGAAAAATATAGCACCCGTGTAGTTTGGGCACTCTCTGCCATTTTGGTTTCAATATGTACGGGACAATAAAGTTCCAAGGAACCCAGGTAACCAATAAGCATTGAAATATGCACTTTTCTCGCATCATACTTGCATTTACAATTCTTCTTGCTTTACATAGGCTATCTGAACGCATAGCTGTTGTAAAATAACATACGCAAAGCTACCATAATGTAAGTTTGCTGATATCTGCATTTTTGTTGCTTGATATA
Source organism: Aedes japonicus (assembly GCA_034211315.2). Taxonomy (NCBI): domain Eukaryota; kingdom Metazoa; phylum Arthropoda; class Insecta; order Diptera; family Culicidae; genus Aedes; species Aedes japonicus. Next base: position 15,997 of record JASCZW010014525.1, read on the forward strand.
TTATTAGAATAACACACTGAAAATGCTTGATTAAAGTTGTTTGCAAATGTTTACAGATGGCCTGCAGAATTTTGATGAAGAAGATTCAATCACCAAAGTGAGGACTATTATTGTCCTGATGCAGGAGTAAGCGAGGATGATGAACGCTTCGAAAAGTACGTTATTCTTAAAATACATCAATTGTAATTGAAATTGTTCAGTGTATAGTCCGTGCTTTCCTACTAAGATTGTGTATCCCGGGACTCACCCCCAGGTCTATACACCTATAGTCTTTCCCATTTCACTCTTCAGCTCGTGCGTAGCTCTAGACTCGCATGGGTAGTCTTATCCAGGTCCTCGACAAGTGTCCGTCCAGTTTCTGGTACATTAATTCGTTTTCTATGCCTGAATGAAGTACTAATGCTTAAAAGTTATAAGGAAACCCGTGTGAAAACTAATGAAGTAGTAATTGGTATTGCGCTCAATTGGTCATTATAATGAGGATTTTATCTCGACATCTTGAAAATATTTCAAACTTTTGAGAGTAGGGCCAATGCCCATATATATGCCTTTTAGATTTTGAATTATTAGTAACATTACGTGAACTTATCTTATTAAATGTCTATATCAACAACCAGATGACAGCGTTGAAGGTACCTTGCATTGGCCAACAAATTCTCTGTACAGCCCGCCCTCCCCTTATGATGATGATGATGATGATGATGATGATGATGATGATGACGATGATGATAATTATTATTATTATTAATATGATGAAATACTACCACCTATTGTAGCAAGAAAACTTTCCATAGCAGTGGAATGATCTGAAAAACGATTTGAATGCATTTCAGCATTGTCGATTTTATTTGTGTACATCCCGCTTCCTTTTAATTACTGCGGTCCCTCTAGTAGTCGTAACGAGAAGCCAATGACAGCGCAATGATCTTATTTGTTTACTTACTGGTGAAAGTTCCATCAGCGTTGGTACTCACGTTCAAAAGTTATCAAAGATGAAACCCAAGAGACGGGAACTAATTTTGCACACTCACGTTGAAAATCCGCTATTGTAAGGCGGAATGATCGCAAGTATCGGAAATTCCCAGAATCGACTTGAAATACTGTGCTAAAACGATACCGAGAAACACAATGCGTGATCACTCGATCGTACAAAACAAGACAACCGTAAAATTGGAACATACGACCATTAACTACGAATGAAAGTCCGTAGGGCAGTCCGGAACAATCCTGGGTTTTCCATGCGAGATGCGGTAAAAATGTTCGCTGCGCCATACAGTCAACAATCAATATGCAACTAGCGAATTGAAATTTGTTCACTGTTGGTAGAACCCCCTGGGTCCGAAGTACACCTTGCAGTCTGCACCTTGCAATAATTCATGCGCTTTTCTGTACCTTTCGGTACAAGTATCTTTGTTGTTTTGATTCGCTATGTTATTTTTAATTCTTGCGGGTTTGTTGGTGAGGGTTACGATATTAGGGGTGAATCATTAAGCTTGGGACCGGTGTGCTAGTACCTCCTGAGCCAAGAAATATTTTCATTTTGTTCTGGACTATCCAACCGCTGATACAGTACAGAAAAAAATATTGTGGTAAAAACTACCATTTTACCCGACTAGGCTAATGTTCAAAACTACCATGAATTTTACTCAAATTTACTAGCGTTTATGGTACAACCTTCAACATTTGTTGTATATTTGACAGACCTCATATTGATATCAACCGCACCATGGTTGATCTAATCGCAGGCATGGTAAAATCAAAGGCATTTATAGTCAGGTGAAAATTGTTGGTGTTTGCACTTAATTGCCCATTCGAAGCGGAAGTTTCTACTGCGGTTTTTTTTTTTTTGCGTGTACCAAGCACCCCAACAGGATTCTAAAACAAAACCTGGTTGCTAAACGCCGCCCAAGAATGCGTACGAGCAAGTTCTGACGAAATAGAATGGATGAATTTTAATTAGAGGACTAACGAAAGCGTTAGTTCTTAAATTCTGCCACTGTTCGTGTGGCGCTAGTGACGATTTTAATAGTTTAAGCTAGGGTTCACAATGAATTGTGCGCGGAAGCGTATTGTCTTGTATGATGACAGAAATATTTGCATAAATAATGTTCTGGCAGCACTGGTCGCACAGCCCTTACCGCATCGTAGTGTCAGATGACAGCGGGAGGTAAGATAAACAGACATGAGAGATAAACTGAGATAGAAAACCGTCAAACGTAGGATAGAAAGAACATAAACAAAACAAAGACTTTGAATAGGCACATTGTGAAGTTTATATTTGGAAGTGTTCAAGCGGAAAGCAAATTGTGTTTAAGTGGTGAAAGCGACCGATATTTGAGTTCATTTAGCGCAGGTAAATACACTGAAAACTGTACAATACGGTACACAACATTTAAATGTGGAATTTGACACAGAACAGGACAGACGCATACTGACACGAAACAAGTAGTTGCTTGGGAAAACGGTAGGCAGAGGCTAGGGCCTCTAGCTCGGAGTTGATGTTCGTACAGGTTTACAAATTGTAAGTAAAACATCTAAGTGAAATGGAAATAACAAAGAAATTAATTAAGTGCTTAATTTAGAAGGAACTTCAGTCCGAGTGTGAGGAAGAGGCGAACTAAAATTGTGAGTAAAAAATCTTTGTTGTTGTATAAAATTTATGGCTGAAATTGCTAAATTAAATCATTACAGTTTGATCTCCCAAAGTTTGGGTGATTCTCAAAAAATAGTTCGATAGTTTATTTGATCCGAACAAATAGTATAGTTTTGATGTAGAAGGAGATGTTCGCTCATCACCATGAGGCACCGGAGAGTGAACAACAATGTTTTTGGCTAGAATGAAAGATATGAAGAGAAAGTTTTTGATAGTTCCGCCTAGTGTGACGGCAGGATTGGAAATGTAACAAATGTTTTAAGGAAAAAATGAGCTGAAAAGAGCATGTATGCCAGGTGGTACTCGAACCAACGACATTTTTGCCTAACATCCCACTGCGGGGTAGGTTGAAGCACATTGCTGTCCTCGTAACGGAGAATACCTCTCTTTTATAACAATTAATGTAAGTATAGTTTTGTTGTGCGAATCCGTGCTGCCCCCCCCATTTGCACAACTCGTATGCCAATAATCATTACTGCTAATTGAGTTCAGACGTTCTTCTGGCTTATAAATCGACATAAGCCATCTTGACGCAGCATTTTGAACATTGTGAAATAAAATTGTTTAACAATGTTCAGAGTGATTACGCCACTATGCAGTTCAAGAAAGCCTGTGTCAATTAGCGAACGAGTAGATGTAGTTATTGTTTCATGAAAGCTGGATTAAGAAATTCTCTGCGAAAAAAACTATCATTTAAATGAATTTTTATGAACCTAAAGTGGGTATTTGCATAGCAATGAAGTTTTGACTGTATTTATTTTTTGAAAGATCAAACGACGGTACGGTAAAGTTTTGGCTTGACTTAGCAAGCTACCATTACAGCCGAGATGTCATGGAAGAGTTTAAGCAGCATGATATTGACGTTATTGAAAAAACTCTCAACCCACTTCTCCAAATTGTCCAAATTTTCATCCCATCGAAAAATATTGGGCAAATTGCTCAGAAGCCCAACCGAAGAAATGCTGGCAAACCAATAGAGAAAAAAAAACTATCTGCTTTGGCAAAAGTGGTGAAAGACATGGATCATATTTTGTTGTGTTCAGTGTAGGAAAAATAATTTTCAAAAAACGTTCACTCTTTGCTCAGTGCAAAGATATATCGCCGAGAAACTTCGCACCTCAAAGTTCGCGAACGAAACTACAATTCGAAAGTTCATGAAAGCGCAGAGTGAGGAAACGTTTCATTTCTCGGTGCGAAAAGATCTTTTGTTTCTCCGTCTCCCTGGCGTTTCACTTGTGGCCCGAGATCCAGTCCAACCCAAATATCTCCTCGGCTTTGTTCTTTTTCTCAAGCGAGTATGTGTAGGCGATGTTCACGTTAGTTTCGATGTTTGTTTTTCAAATATTGTGCCACCGCAAAAGTCGAGTGGTAGGAGACTTCTGCTGGAATGGCGTGCTGCATTTACGTGAGATATCTATCTTTCTGTCTAAATTTCATTTACATGAAATGCGCAGTGTGCTTTTTAAGAACGAATGCGGTGTAAAGATATAGAGTGAAAAAAATGATCTGATTTTATTCGTATCCTCGCGTCTGTGACTCGAGTAGAGAAAGTTCGCGATGTTTCATTTTCTCTTCCCAGAAATTTCACTTAAGAAACGTTGGCGTGTGAATCTAGCAACTGGAAGTTCCCAAGTGAAAGGAAGCCCACGATGAACTGAGTCTTTTCAGTAATTCCATCACTGGTTCTACTAAACTAAAATGAAGGGCTACGATGAATGGAATTAGGCAAAAAGTCCAAGAATTCATCCGAAATACTGGTGAATAATTATTCGTTGCATTTTTTTTTTTTTTGAAGTTCAATAAATTCCTAGCAGAATGAAACCTTAACAGTTTTTGTACTTTTTTGGTGCCGAAATGTCAAGTTTTGAGGAGCGCCAACAAACAAATAAGTGTGTCAAGCTTTATAATTGACAGAATTATCGATAAACGCTCTAGGAAGTGTTTTTAAAAACTACAAACTTCTTAACGGATTCGTATCCATTGTCGATCGGTTCCAGTTGAATTCGGCTATTGATCTATTTAAACTGCATGAGCATAGAAGTTGTTCTATTGTATGCCATACGAAATCTGCAGCATGTTCGAGTGAGTTTGATTCATTTGAAGAAAAATATAGACGCACAATGTGAAATGCAATCAAAGCGACGCTAATTTGTGGTTTAAAAATGGCTTACTGAGAACCGTCAAGATTGACGAAGTCATCATTACCCCTATATATGTAGACATGAACAAAAGAAGTTAAGACTTTTTTAAGTTAAGAAGTCATCACCACCCATATTATAGAAAAAATAACAACATAAATCAGAGTCCTGGTGAGAGTGAGTTTTTTGGTGGAAAAAACCTGTAACCAGAAATGAAGAAGATTAGATACCTTACCTTTTAAGTCCAACTATCTTTATTGCTGATCTTGACAGATACGCGTATTTCGTCTTCAACCTCTCCGGTGTCGTTGTAACTTGACTCGACCACGACACGACACTGAAGAGTTATCTACAAAATACCGCATCTGTCAAGATACGCAATAAATGGTTGGGAATTAAATGGAAATTACTAATCTTTCTTCATCATTTCTAGTTATAGATAAGAAGGAAAAACGTTCAAGTTTTGATCTTCTTATGGATGCTAAAAAACTATCTTCAACCACAGCAGAATGATTCAATTCTGCCATGTGCTGCCGCAGCTCGTCTAGCCGGCACATCCATTCACACCCTAACCAATTGTTTTCAACTACAATCTTCTCGGCACGACCATCGAACGAATGCAGTGCGTTAAAGACCTAGGTGTTCAGCTGGATTCTAAACTGACGTATTCGCATCATATTTCATATGTTGTTGATAAAGCTTCAAGAACTCTTGGTTTTGTTTTCAAGGTAGCGAAAAATTTCAGCGACATCCACTGCCTAAAATCGCTCTATTGTTCTCTCGTGCGATCTACACTGGAGTACTGTTCAGCAGTTTGGAGCCCGAACTATAATAATGGCGCCGAGCGAATCGAATCTATTCAACGTCGTTTTCTACGGTTCGCGCTTCGTAGACTACCTTGGAGAGACCCATTTCGTCTTCCCAACTACGAAAGTCGCTGTCGATTAGTGAACATGGAGCCTCTGCGAGTCCGTAGAGACGTTTGTAGAGCCTTAACTGTCGCAGATACTCTACAAGGAAGAACCGACTGCGAAACAATCCTGCAACAAATCAACATCAATGTTCAACCAAGGCCAATGCGCAACAACTTAATGCTGAGGCTTCCTTTTCGCCGCACCAACTATGGGTTGAGTAGCGCTATCCACGGGTTGCAGCGAATGTTCAATAGGGTGGCGTCAGTTTTTGACTTCCATCTGACGCGGAATGTACTTCGTCGGAGATTTTCCACCGTTTTTGGAGCAATTGACGCACGGAGTTAAGATAAGTGTATAGTTTTAATTTTTTTTTGTCATGACTTGATTGTGTAATCGTTTTTCTATGTAATGTTTTTTTTACCAACATCATTAGGACCTGAACTTGATCTGTTGATGCCTAACTACAAATAAACAAATAAACAAGCTGGCAGCAATCCATTTCGCATTGGGGATAATTTCGGACATGCTCATAGACCATTATTTGAGGCTCGGTTGATGCAGGAAATAATGAGGTTCATCTTACTATTTCAAAAAATAAGAGATGTGTGCGTTGGTCAAAAGATCATTTAGAATTACCTTTGTACGGGTCCGCTCACATTGCCTGTCCAGGCGCAATTAGAAGCGATTTACGAATTCGCTTGTTTGTCTGACCTTTTAGAGAGCAATGTATTGTTGAAATTAATAGAAACCAGACATTTATGTTAAATCTGGAGATACTAACCAATAATCCATTGGAGATGAACCAGCCCGAGGCTGAAAATCTCGATAATCATGACAAAAAAATCCATTATCAAAAGCACAATTTGCTTATCAGACAGGTAAATCAACTGTAACAGCCCTTCCTTCTCACATTCTAGTTAAAAAAAGAAAAGTCCTTCACTGCTAAGGAAATTCTGTTGGCAGCGTTTCTCGAAGACATCGAAGGTGTTGATAATGCCTCCT
>JASCZW010014526.1:0-22716 GCA_034211315.2 Aedes japonicus
CCTTCTAACGCCTTTCTATTAGAGTTGTATGTGATTTAAATTAAAATTTTTGAATCGATCTGCTTACGATAGACTTTAAATTTAACTGAAAGACCAGATGGAAAAAATCTACCCGTGTTTTCGGCAACATCTAAGTGAAAAATTTCTGAGTGTAATATAGCATTGGGTCGTAGGGTAGAACTTGGCTTAGCGCCCCAAGACCCTGAAAGCTTCCGGCGCCAGGTAAGCAAACGTTAACCTGAAACGCCCATTTTTTGCAGTGTTGCGGGTAGCTCCATGTAGTGAAGGAATAGGGTCTTGGGTGCTTGGTTAGCCCTCACCATATAATCTAACTTGAATCGTGCGTACCATTGAACGAACGGAAATATAAGGCTTTAGAACGAAGGTAAAAGAATTCTCCTCATTCCCATACTGGCGATGTAGCTAAAATAACTAAAATATTACAATAATTTTTATTCATCTAGAAGAGTAATACTGTATCATAAAGAAATCCTATAAGTTTCAGCTCAATCAGAATAATTAGTTTTCGAGTTATCACCGGCATAAACTCCGGAAAATCATACGGCGTAGCCAAGCGAAGCAAGGTGGTCCCTCTTTTGATTTTAGTTTAGAATTTTAATATTTGTGTTGAATTTTATTATACACTTTTAATGTTTGTGAGATTTGCCCTTACGTCTCAATGAAATAGCGCAAGTTGTCTTCCGATTTGGTGACAAGATGTAGCAAAAGCAAATGTGTAAAAAGTGAACATCCATGAGACATTTTCCAAATAGCAACGATCCACGTGGAAAAGCGTTGGGTTCAATTCAATTAGTTCTAGTGGCAATCAACAAACTGAATATTTAAATCAATGTTATAGCTCCGGATGCCAAATAGTACTTGACAGGAAGATACATAATTCTGAAGTTAGAATCAGAGTGAAAAGTTGCAGTCGTCTTATCCTATTCAAAGATTTAATCCGTTTCGATGAGCATGAGAAATACAATCTGTTTGATTGTCCGCCCGTGGATGCTCGCTCCGTTGCTGACAGATCGAACTGCTACTACACAGATGATGCGTGGAACTAGTATAAATCATCAATATATAAAACTGATGACTCAAACTAAGACAATAATTGGCGCCGGCCTTACGAATGCAGGTCACATTACGAAAAGGTAGGAATGTATTGACGTGATACTCGCTTTAATGGAAGCCGAATTTGCAGTAATGAATCTCATGTTGCGTTTGAGTAAAATAATTTGTTATAGTACCGATTTCTGATTTGAACCTTTTATATCACCAATAAGGATACTATTGGAGTGACTCACTAAATTGAATAGTGATTTACTTGCTCCAGAATATGGTGGTACGGCGAGCATAGCGAACCAATATTATGGATCACAATTAATTATGATCCCCGTCACCTGGTTCACCCTCCCGGCAATCAACCACATCTTACAGGAAGCATTTTTGTTGTTTTGACGTAGGACTACGTCTGTGTTTCAATACTGAAGTACACGTTCGAATTGCGAAAATTTGGAGCGTCACGAAAAATATGTAGGTTTCGAACGTTATACTTAAGTCATTCCACGATTGATTTTCAAATGTTTGCGCAATCGATTGGAATATTTTCTACGCTTGATTTAAATATTAAAACTATTGATTTTCAACATTCAACTGTTGACATTAACGCAAATATAAGGTGATGTCTTATAATGCCGATTTTTCAGCAGTAAATTTACCAAATACAGGTACTTTGCTATCACAGACTTCAAATTTAAATAAGGAACGTCTCACAGTGATGCACGATGCTAAAACAGTACACCATCAAATTTTTTTCATTCGCTCGACGCGCCATGGAGTCGTGCAGAGCGGCAATAGGCTGAGTACTGCTCTGACAGCCTGACGGTTACAAGTACCCTGCCAGAAAATACGCGGCGACGAGCAACCAGCCAGAATGATGACTCAGCGGTATGTACGACCAGCTGGCTTTTAATGCGGTCGTCCATGGCTCGTGTGCAAAGTTATCAATCTGAGAATATGTATGATCCAGTTGGTAGTCCCATATCACGATATGAAGTGTATGCATGTATATGCATAGATATATATGTAGGTTATTTCGAAACAGTTACGTTATTCCCACATCTAACTTTTGCGTACCAACCCCGTTGGGCTGTCCTCTTTGTTTTTTTTCAGTACACACTCGATCACTCGCATCGCCGAATTATAAATAACCGAAATAATACGAAACGTAGCCATGCCATGGTAGCAAAATAGTACGTAATAAAGCATCGACACAACCGTTCACAGCCGATGCTCGAAGCAAACCCATTTTTCGTAAACTTTTAATTTTTACAACTGAATCAAGAAAGTAGGAGCTTATTAAAAACAAATTGCGAAATAGAATACATACATAAGCACTCTTTTACTGTTAAGCATGACAATGGCATTAAACAAGAATAGGTTCATTGGAAGGAAGTTCATCAATCAAATACATACACACAAAAAGTCGAGAACACTCGCATGAACCAAGAAGAGCTGCTATGAATTTCGATATTCATTACTTCTCATTCATAATTTGATTTTGGTATAGTTTCTTTACTGGTGAATTTAGAGCACATTGTGTGCATTGTTTTCTAATTATTGGAAGTTTAAAACAGTTCTTTGATTCATTGTTATCTAGTTGTACCATAAATGGACATTCGAAATTTTTAGAAGTAAGTTTAGTAATTTCCAGCATGAAATTGAAAGAAATGAACGAACAAAACTAAAATGATATGCAAAAATGCATTTTAATGCAATTCAATGATACACCGATTTGGTTTCATACTACTCAGATACACTCCGCTTAATACGACGACACGATACCATGATTGCTACATACACTTACATTTGCAACTTACTTCGGTTCAAAAAATTATACTTGATTTTCCTGTTTGAATAATATCTGATAAAATAATTAAATAAAGAAAGTTGAGAGGACAAGAATAAGCCATAAACCACTAAAACTCAAAATGTATGCTTTTTGAAAGCTAAAAATTTATTATTTGAACAACCATTAAACAAATGTTCAATTGATACGTTGTGAGCACGGAGAGTAAAAAACTGTGTTTTTACGTTGTTGCTTTGCCAATATATGCACTGAAAATTTATTTTCGTAAATATGCTTTCACTCGTTTCTTAAAAATGGATTTTGTACATAAAACAAATGTCTTGTGAATTGACTGAAACATTCTTCATGGTTATCATATGCTGTAATTAAACCTTTTTTTTAACAATGCACGAAATGAATTTTGTGAAGATCATCCAATAGCAGCTTCTCTTCAATGGTACTCATACATGTTGGTATTACTGCTTGGATGGACTGGAATGATTGATTTATCCCAAAATAAAAATAAGAGCGCTATCGAGAGTTATAAGTTCAAACTTATTAATCAAGTAACTTGTAACGAATCATCGTGACCTAGTGAGATCTTGCCATAAATACAAGTCCGGACCTCATGTCAGAAACATTAATATATATGCTGAACAACTCTTCGTTGTTTGCGTTTTTTCGGTCTGTCGGTCAATGCGGCATTCACCAGAGAGACGTTTCTTTTTGTTTCTTGTGCAACTTCTGATTGAAGACGATGTAATTCTCTCTCTCTCTCTCTCTCTCTCTCTCTATTTGAAATCCTGGCCCTCCTCTATTTGAAATCCTGGCTACGCCTATGCCGAAAATGCTGTTTTGAGAAGAATGCATTGAAAGTTTTGATTATCAAAAAAGCGTCTCTTTATACCTGCTGCGCGCGAAAAAGGCGTCTTCGAAAAACGATGAAAATAAACACTTGGAGTTCGAGTTTCGAAAAAAAAAAAGGTTTCAGGAGCGTATTCTACGGGAAATGTAAATTGAAATTTTTTGGTCATTCTCACTGTACATCCCCCTTAATATGAATTTCCATTCGGAAACATCAGTTGTTGGAATTCGCTCCGTCGAAAACATAAATTTTCTTTTCCTCTTCCAGTTTACTAGGGATTGTATGCGTATAATGGACACCCTGCCATATTTTTGCAATTATTTCGTTATTATCGTATTTGACCTAAGCATTGTCAGTTAAAACACATAGTATCAACAATCAAACAAAGGTGAAAATATGATACCTCACAATTTTCGCACAATAAACATCATTATTAATTATTTTTACCTGAGCACTGCATGGTACAGTGATTTGTAAGTATTTTCGTTACAGGAGAGAAAAAAGGATACTGATCATATAAATTAATTGTAGATAATAAAAAGGCATTTTCAACACGTTAATACTTAGTACTTAAATTTAATTTTACAATGCAGATATAAAACCAATGACAAATTGTAAAAAATGTATAAACTTTGAGGGTTCATTATACCACTGATTGGAAGCGCTTTGTTGCCCATTTCCAACCCCTAATTTTATGCTCACCGTCTAATGTGGAAATTGTTGATCAAAATGGGGAAAATTAATAAATGTAAGCATACTTACATGGAATCTGAAGTGCAACAGTGAACTCGAGCGATTCAAAACCATGTTCCGATAAAACAAGCGTGCAAGCAGTATAATATATTTCGATCGCCGCCAGCAACAAGAACACGAAACGAAACCACTCACACGACTTTACATTTGCAAAAACCAAAAATGTACAACTTTCGCAATCGAATCGTTTCGAAAAGATTCGCGTCGTGCTTGACCGTACTCACTCTCGCAAACGGGGCTCGCGCTACGCCCTTAGGCATAACCTGTGACCCGGGTGAGAGAATTTGATACGCGACAACAGAGAGAAATACGTCTGGTACGATTGAGTAAATAGTAGACACTGATTTACTGTCAAATTATAAACGGTCAAGTAGATTTATCGAATCCAGGTACATTTACAAACGTCTTATAATTTACCAATTGAATATTAGATCAAGCAAAGTTTATGCTTTTATAGGTTGAATATACGCTCTAAGCTGAGGTAATTTTTTTTTTAAATATTCAGTGAAATATTAAAAAAAAAATCTGGACACAATGCCTTAACGGCAGCGAACTCAAAGTTTCCAAATATTTTCGTGTCCAACCTTCGAAGAAAACAGTGTGGTAGAGCAGCGGATTGACCATCACAAAAGTTAGCCGTAAATCTTGCCCAAATGCTCCTACCAGCTTTAAAGTTTCCCACTTTTACAATATTTATCTATATATTGCGAGAATTTTCTCCTCAATTCCGCTTTCTTTTTCTCTGCACAACGAAGTGTTAAGTGCAAGTAGAAAGTTTGCGTTCTTTTTTTCTCTCCCTTGAAAGTCCTCGATCCGTATGCAAATTCCAACTAGCGGAAAGCATATTAGTCCAACAGCAGAACATGCTCTTGAACCCGAATCGTAAGCAACTCGATGGCAGTGTAAAGTTTTCTATTTTTGCTACATCTCACCCGAACCAGATGAATTATGCAGAGCTGGCAGCCGGCTGCCGGTGCTGAGTACAGTTTTCAAACTCAATTCTGGCGATTCCAGGCAAGCATTGCAAACAGAAATTAAACATTGCCCGATTTTCCGATTTCTTCTATTAACCATCAAAGCAGAGCCAGCATTCAATCCAGTCACCTCCCGAATGCGGGTCATCAAATGTGCTTACATGGGCGAAAATTTTGTTTCCTTGCAAATGTCCTTAATTTGATTACTTTGTTTTTGTTCTCAAGCGTTGCATTTTGAAATTGTTGCCCGCTTTTTTCTTTCTTTCGTCTATGTGCGATTAAGATCAGCTGGGTGAACTCGGGACGAAAGACCCACCAGACATGGCAATCAATTGTCTCGTTTCCTTTCTGGCTGCGGTGTTTATTTCCTGTTCCATTTTCCACAACTTCCTTCCGGTCTTAACCGTTGTTGTTCACAAGGAGCGCTCGCTATTCTTCTTCGAATCTGTTCGGGCTGTAGGGTTACCAGGGTTATGATATCAGAAATTACTCGGGAGAAAATAAGGTGGGGTAAAGTAAACAAAAAAACTAGTTCCAAGCACAAATGATGATGGTCATTATGTTTTTTGACGTAGACTACGTCTTACGGCAAGGGTGGGGTGTCAAATGAAAATCTAAAATATTGCGACCGTCACGAAAAACCGTACGTTTTGTACGCGAATAACTCAAATAATCCACAATAGATTTACATGATTTCCTCCTCAATCGGTCGGAAATTTTACCGCGCTCCAATTCAATTGTCAAACATTATTATCAAACAATAGTAAACTATTGAAAATAACGCAAATATAAGGTGATGTCTTATAATGTCATTTTGCAGAGTAAATTTACCAAATTTCCTATCACAGTTTTCAAATCGAAGCAAGGAACGTCTTGCATCATCTTCTTCTTCTTTGTATGAGAGAGGGACTTTAACCAATCATGTCATTCGTCTCTCCATGTACGTCTCGCATGCAGCTGAGAACGGTATAAAACGCACACTTAGGAAAAATTTGCCTCATTATCAGGCATCCACAGTTAGTTTTTGCTTTCGAGCTGAACGGACGTGTTTTTGGCAAGTGAAACCCCTTTCAAAGCGAATCGATAGTAACTGCGCAAATCGATAGTAACTACGCAATTTGTTTTTCTCCGTGAGCATTTCAAGTGACTAGTGTTTAGTGAAAGTTAGTAAAACAGCAATCAGTGGTGTGCAAAAGCACAAAAGAAACGGTATGGCGACAAGCTCGGGGTGGGACCCGGGTTGCCCCCACAGTGATAGATGGCAGACCTACGGCTCCGGAATGGATGGGCGGCGTTGGCATCGGCCAGCTCCAAATCCCATCGCTTCGGGCCATGGATGAACGGAAAGAACTTTGCCCATTCGTTGTTGGCAAGTCCATGCAGGACCATGTTGGTGATATAGAGAGTACGACGACAAATTCGGGTGGTAGTAAGTATGTGCTGCGTGTGCGTGATGCGCGACAGGTGACTAAGCTGCTCAATCTGAAAACGTTGTTCGATGGCACGGCGGTGGTGGTGGAACTTCACCCCATCCTCAACAAACGGCGCTGTGTGATCTCGTGCCGGGAGATTCAAAGAAATCCGAACAAGAGCTGCTTGAATGGATGTCGACGGAAGGTGTAATTGGTGTAAAACGAATCACTCGCATGCAAGACGGAAGAGCGACCAACACTCCAACTATCATCCTGACCATTAACGGAACTGCTGTTCCGGAATATGTTAAAGTTGGCCCCTACGGATTCGCACCAGAATGTACATCCCGGACCCAATGCTGTGTTACCGATGCTACGAGTACGGACATACGAAATTCCGTTGTAAGGAAGTGGCCCGGTGCAGGAACTGCTCCGATGTGCATAACATGGACAAGGAATGCCCCGCTACTCCATTCTGCCGTAATTGATAGGGACACATGGACATGGACCTGGACCCCAACATGGACCTGCTAGCCGAACCTGTCCAGTGTACCAGATGGAAAAAGAAGTTACACGGCTACATTTCACGAAAGGAATTTCCAAAGAGGAAGCACGCAAACAAATTGCTGCCGGAGGTGGCACTTATGCTTCGGTTAGCAAAGTGCAACACAGATTAACTGTAGCCCGTGAAACTACCGCTGAATCTGTGCAGATGAAGGCCAAGGATGACCTTATTAAACAATTAATGGACACTATTAACAAATTGAATGCCAGAATCGAAGTTTTGGATCACAAAGACGTGCTGAAGAAGGAAAAGAAACGGTCAAAGAAAACCGCCAAAGCCATGGAACTTGAAAGTGTTTCCGACATGGAGACAAATGCCAGCTCCCACCACTCCGAACGGATTGAAGCTGTTGCACAGGTAACTGCCGCTCCTTCAAAGCCAATCTTTGCTTCACACAAACGACATCCTACCACTGATATTCACCCCCTGTCCCAAAGAAATCTCTTGCCTTACCCCAGATCCCCCTGAACTCATCTAACACCCAGCTAATAAAAAATACACCCGCAAACCTCAAAAATGTAATTGACCAACTACACACTTCTCAGATTTCCTCCCGCACTGACCCTCCCAGTCCTCAATCGAAAAATGGCCAACGTTTCAAACTCGATAAATAATCAGACTCCTCAGAACCAACCCCCCTCTAATCTTTGCATTGCCTTACAGTGGAATTTATTGGGTCTCAAGGAAGACTACCAGAATTACAACTCCTAATTGCACAATACAACCCAATAGCACTCGCCCTACAAGAAACTTTCAATTCCTAAATCTAAACCTATCCAAACATTATTTAGAATTACGAACTCTACCTATGTGAAAATCCCGATAATCCAATGAAAACTGGTGCTGCAATGGCAGTTAAAAATGATATTCCACACCGTAGAATTAACCTTTCCTCTCCTCTAATAGCAGTTGCCGTTGAAATTGAATTCCCGTTAAAAATTACCTTATTATCCATCTACATATCCCCAGAACGTCAACTAAATTCAAATGTAAAGTCCCTCCTCACCAAACTAGTCAATCAAGCATCTTCCCCAGTTCTTTTGATGGGCGACTTTAACGGTCACTCGCACCTCTGGGGTGGCTCATTTCAAGATCCCCGGGGTATGATTATAGAACAAATTATTGATGAATTTGGCTTCTCCTTTTAAATGATAAAACCCACACCAGAATTAATCCTTCATCCGGCAAATCATCCGCTCTCGACCTATCCATCTGCTCCCATAACCTAAGTCCTCAACTGTTCTGGAACGTACATGGTGACTGCTGCGGTAGCGATCATCTTCCAATAGCTATCTCTCTGAATCGAGCACTTCCTGTTACATCCTGCCGTCCCAGATGGAAATATGAACTTGCCAATTGGCCTAACTACCAACTGGATATTTATGACAGTTTAAAAAACAGACCACCCTCCACTCCCGACGAATTAATCGACCTAATTTTCGATTCTGCCATTAAGCACATTCCTAGAACTAAAGGCAATCCGGGCAAAAAAACGGTTCCCTGGTGGAATCCAGAGGTGCGGTCTGTAATTAAACTCCGTCGTAAAAAACTCCGTGCTCTTCAGAGAGTGGCTATGGAGGATCGCAAAAACTCCGATGCTCTTATCGACTTTAAAATAGCTCGCCAAACAGCCAAAATTACAATTTAAAAAGCTAAACAGGACAGTTGGGATCATTTTATCACCTCCATCAACCCCGAAAGCACATCAAAGGAACTGTGGGATAAAATCCATAAACTAAACGGCAACAAGAATAAATAACCCATAAAACTACGTATCCAAAATCAAATTACCGACAATCCTCCCCAAATAGCTGAACATTTTGCTGATCATTTTGCACAAACTTCCGCATCCTCAAACTACTCCAACCAATTTCGATCACATAAATCAAAGGCTGAATCCTCCCCCCCTAACTGCATCTCCGACAATAGCCTAGAATACAACCAAGATTTCACATTTGATGAACTTGAGTGGACCCTACATAGAGTTCGGGGTTCATCCGCTGGTCCTGATAATATCGGTTACCCCCTCATCAAAAATCTTCCTTTTACTGGTAAAACAACACTCTTATCCCTGTACAACGTTATCTGGCTCAAAGGAGAAATTCCTTCCTCCTGGAAGGAAGGAATTATTATTCCTATCCCTAAACCCGACAAAAACAAACATGATGCTGACAGTTTCCGCCCAATAACCCTTTTAAAATGTATTAGTAAGATCTTTGAGAAAATGGTCAACAGACGTCTAATGACCCTTCTCAATTCTCAAGACTTACTTGATAATAGACAGTTTGCTTTCCGCCCCGACCATAGTACCGATGACTACTTTACCGAACTGGAACATATCATTTCCTCACACCTTGACGAAGGCATGCATGGTGACTTGGTTTCTCTTGATCTGTCTAAGGCCTACGACCGTGCGTGGCGTTTTCCCATCCTCAAATCTCTTGAGGAATGGGGAATCAAGGGTCGCATGGGTTGTTACATCCAAAGCTTCTTGGAGGACAGGAGATTCCGAGTCAACATCGGCAACAGCCGCTCGGAAGTGAGATATCAAGATAACGGTATCCCTCAAGGTTCTGTTATTGCTCCAACCCTTTTCCTCATCTGTATGCAATCCCTGTTCAAACATATTCCTCCAGACACTCATATTTTAGTATACGCAGACGACATCATTATCATAACATTCCATAGCTACAAATCCATCACTCGAAAAATAATCCAATCCGCAGTCAATAGCGTCTCAAACTGGGCTGATGAACATGGCTTTTCCATATCCCCCGAAAAATCCCAACTTCTTCATATCAGTAATACCACAAAAAAACTTTCCAAGCTTCCTGAAATCACCCTTAACCAGAACATAATTAAATCCCAAAAATCCCTCAAAATCCTTGGCATATTCCTTGACCGAACCCTCAGTTTTCGTATCCATGCAGAGTACATCCGTAAAACCACCGTTAAGAGAATTAATGTCATCAAGGCTATAGGTACCAGGTTACCGAGTGCCCACAGGAAAACGATTGCACAAGTGGTAAACAGCTGGTTGATACCAAAAATGTGTTATGGCGTGGGCCTCTATAGCCGAGGTGACGATAAAATCCACCAAAAACTCCACCCCCTTTACAACAAAGCATTCCGAATTCCTCCGGCGCCTTCGTTACCAGTCCTATCCTTTCCATAATGGCCGAATGTGGCCAACTTCCGTATGACTACCTCCTCGCAAACATTCTTGTGTCTAAAGCATCCAGGTGGCTTAGTCTTAATCGCAATAAAAATGTCCCGTTAATCCATTAAGCTTCTACCATTTTTCATTCCCTTACAAATCATACACTTCCCCAAACAGCCGTTCAAATCAGACCCAAAATCAGACTTTGGAACCAACCCTCACCACTAATTGATCTTTCCTTACTCCAAATAGTCAGAGCCGGAGATCCCCCATCAAAAATCCAAGCCAACTTCTTGAAACTCTGTAACGATAAAGATCCCCACCATTACCATGTGTACACCGATGGATCTTTATCTAATGGTAAAGTCGGGTACGGCATTTCAAGCGATTCATCCCTTCCTAACATCATCTCTTCTCTATCCTCTATATGTTCCATTTTTTAGTGCCGAAGCCTTTGCTTTAATGAAAGCTTCCAATTTAGAATTCCCATTGAGTATCCCCTCCGTAGTCTTCAGTGACTCTGCCAGCTGTCTCCATTCATTGAATTCTTCATGTGTGAAGCATCCCTGGCTCCAAGAAGCGGAGAGACTTTCTCTGGAGAATTGACTCGCTTTCTGCTGGGTTCCAGGTCATTCTGGTATCCTTGGCAATGAGAAAGCGGATCGATTAGCCGGAGAGGTTCGCGAATTGGTCCCAGAGGATGTATCCATCCCAGCACAAGACGTCACAAGATGGTCCACAGAGGTAATTCGAGGCAGCTGGAATCAAAAGTGGTTCAATAGTCGAAATTTCGCCCTTCGAAGATTAAAAGCTCATACCTTTTCCTGGCCCGATAGTAATAACCCCCTACACCGACGCACACTTACCCGCCTGAGAATTGGTCACACCCGCCTCACACATTGTCATATTATCAACAGAGAACCCCCTCCTATATGTTCCTACTGCGGTATCCCAATTTCCATCCAACACATCCTTATTGATTGTCCCAAATTCCTAGAAGAACGATTGGCTGCGAATATGAGCGGCACCCTGGAGGAGACATTATTCCCCTCCAACGAAAGAAACCTTATACAGTTCCTCAATAGTACCGGTTTGATCGATGAAATTTAGAATTCCAGCGAACAGGGACGAATGACCTTAGAAGTTAAAGCAACAAATAACAACAACAACAACAATAACAATAACAACAACAACAACAATAATAAAAAACAACAACAACAACAACAACAACAACAACAACAATAAAACAACAATAAATAAATAAATAAATAACAACAACAACAACAACAACAATAATAACAACAACAATAACAACAACAACAATAACAACAACAATAACAACAACAACAACAATAACAACAATAACAACAACAACAACAACAATAATAATAATAACAACAACAACAACAACAACAACAACAACAACAACAACAACAACAACAACAACAACAATAACAACAACAACAACAAATAACAACAACAACAACAACAACAACAACAACAACAACAACAACAACAACAACAACAACAACAACAACAATAACAACAATAACAACAACAACAACAACAACTACAACTGTAACAACATACACATCACCATTACACAATAAATGCAACAACAAACAACAACAACAACAAAAATCCCAACACCATCGGTAATCACACAATTTACTTACCACATGATCGAGACCTCACAGCGGCAGCAAAGCATCAGTTTTTCCAGGCCGCCACCCATCTATCAACTGATACAATTTCAATGAGGCGAAATCCTACACACTTACCCGGCAAATTGGTGAATCTTCAGGCATAGCTCCTTCAACATCCACCCAACTGGATGGCTCAGGGGAGTTTTTTCAGCTGCACCATGTGAGTCATGTACATGCTCGCATGGGCATTCGAGTTTCTCATCGGCAGTGACGAAAACCCTTAGAGGAGGATAAATGACTTGAAGAGCATGACGATAACGAGAATTTGACGACATCTCTAGATCAGAGAGGGGTAATTAATTTTAATAATCTTAATTTATCGACTAACTCCGAATGAGCAAACGCTTCCACCTAAAACACAATTAAGTACCGAAATTGTAGTTTATTGCCAAAATTTTAACCGTATGAAAAGTGCGGTTAAAATTCAAGAAATTCATAATAAAATTTTGGGTTGTTCATTCCCAATAATAATGGCAACTGAAACCAGTTGGGATCAAAGCGTTAGGAGTGAAGAAGTCTTCGGAAATTCTTATAATGTTTTTAGAAATGATCGCAATTTGGAAATTGCTGATAAAAAAGTCAGGTGGTGGTGTTTTAATAGCTATTTCTACCAATTTTAATTCAGAAATTATCGATACATCAAAAGTTATGGAGTTTGAACATGTATGGGTGAAAGTACACATGGCAGGTGAAACACATGTATTTGCCTCAGTGTATTTTCCTCCAAACAACGCCTTCGTAAAGAAGTATATGAACATTTTTTCACATTGCAGACGCAATTATAGTTCTGAGCTTCCTCCAGAAGTGAAAGTTCACATATATGGAGATTTTAATCAACGTAGTGCTGAATTCATTTTAGATACCGAAAATGAGTGCATCCTTCTACCAGTCGTCGGAGAAATGGAACATTACAGTTTATTTTCGACAAAACTGCAGGTTTAGGGCTCAACAAGTTAATCATGTAAAAACCAGCAAAATTGCTATTTAGATTTTTTATTAACAAATATTGAGGAAGATTTCTGTGTAGCAAAATCACTTTTTCCATTATGGAAAAATGAAGCTTTTCACACAGCAATTAAGTTTTCTTTATTTATCCACGAATACATAAGACCCGACGACTTCGGATATGAAGAGGTCTTCCAATATCATTTAGCAAATTATGATATCATAAGAAACAAGATTATCAGAATTGATTGGCAAACCATTTTTTAAGAACAGAAGGAAATATTGAGACTTCTGTTGAAGTTTTTATAAATTATTGTTTGAAATAATATTTGAAGAAGTACCACTCAAAAAAATAAGACGACAAGGTAAGTCAAACCAACCAGTTTGGTATAATAAACAAATAAAAAATTTGAAGAATCGGAAGCAAAAAGTACACAAAATATACAAAAGAGATGGTAACAGCAATAACCTGGCAAACTACTTGAGTATTTGTGATGAACTGAATCTAACCATAAAAAATGCATATGATGAGCACAATGCAAAAACTGAACTTGAAATTAAGTCTTGCCCAAAAAATTTTTCAATTATGTTAAAACTAAATTGAAATCTGACAACTTCCCATCTAGAATGCATCTTAACTCAAATGTTGGTAATAACGCAGAAGAAATTTGCAATCTATTTGCAACATTCTTTCAAGAAATATATACCACATTTGCTGAAGAAGATCGCGATTACGAATATTTAGATTTCTTCCAGGATTTTCAAGGGACATTGGAGTTAGTCAAGTCGAATTTCAAGACATATTTCAAGGTTTGAATAATTTAGACGTTTCTAAAGGTTCTAGCCCTGATGGAATACCACCAGTATTTATGAAAAACTTAGCATTGGAACTTACATCACCTTTATTTTGGCTATTTAATATGTCATTGAAATCTGGGATCTTTCCCAAACTGGAAAAGTTCCTACCTAGTACCTATTTTCAAAAGTGGGAAAAATCTGACATACGTAACTAGCGTGGAATTGCCATTTTATCTTGCATTCCTAAACTTTTGAAGCAATTATTATTGAAAAATTGTTCACTCAAATCAAAAACAGAATCACTACAAAGCAACATGGATTTTTCAAAGGACGATTAACTAGCACAAATTTATTGGAATTCGTTAACTACTCTCTGATAGCAATGGACAATGGTTACCATGTAGAAGCTCTTTATACAGACTTCAGTAAAGCTTTTGATCGCATTGACATACCCATGCTTCTTTTTAAATTGCAAAAATTGGGAATTGAGCTAGGAATTCTCAAATGGATCGAATCTTACCTTACTAACCGTCAACAAATAGTAAGATTAAAGGGAAGAAATCAAACCCTATTCAAGTCACCTCTGGAGTCCCCAAGGCTCTCATTTAGGCCCCTCTTATTTATTTTGTTTGTAAATGACGTTTCTTTATTCTTAAAAACATTAAATTTCTTGTTTATGCTGATGACATGAAACTATTTTTAGAAATAAGAAATAAAGAAGATATTATTACATTCCCAGCAAGAAAATAAACGTTTTCTGTGTCTGTGTAACAAAAGTCTTTACAGCTAAACGTAAAAAATTAATTGATTACTTTTAGTAGGAAACGAAGCGCCCTAGACGTAACCTATTAATTTAGGGAATCAGCCAGTTGAAAAGTGTAAAAGAGTAATGGACTTAGGAGTTATCTTGGATTTCAAACATACATTCATTGAACATTACAATACTCTATCAACAGAGCAAATAACATGCTTGGATTTATAAAACGTTTTTGTTACAATTATCTACGACCCGTACAATAATAAAAACATTGTACATTGCATATAGTGAGGTCAATACTGGAATATTGTAGCGTAGTTTGGTCACCTTATTCAGTCATACAAGAAGAATCGAATAGAATCGGTACAGAAGCAGTTTTTACTATTTGCCCTTCGTAAATTAGGTTGGACAAGGTTACTCTTCCATCTTACTAGAAGCACGCTGTATGCTAATCAGCATCCGATCATTAAAAGAGCGCCGTGAATTTGCAATAGTTTCATTCGTAAATGATATTGTTGCGCAACGCGTTGATTCAGTAGAACTTTTAGCAAAACTTAATTTTTACATTCCGTCCCGGCAATTACGAAATAGATATATATTTACTACAAGCTATCATCGCACAAATTACTCCAAATTTGGGCCTCTTAATCAGATGATGGCAATGTACAATAAGCACGGAGAAAATGTTGACTTCACTATGACTTTAAAACAAAATTGGAAGCAATACTTCAATGCAATTAGATAACCTAAACATTTAAAATATAAACCTGATTTGTTAGTTTTTTAAGACATACTATATATTTAAAAAGTGTAACATAAAACTGTAAATATCATTGTAACAAAACGGTCTACTACTGGTTGACGACAAATAAATAAATAAATACATTATTGAATGGCTGATAAATCATATATGAACATCACTTAAGTGTTTCGAGGCAGTTTTACTTTAGTATGATTTGTAAAATTGTTCGTTGAGTAGAGCAAATACAGCTGACAACGCTTTGAATCTGAAAATCAGAAAAAAAACCGTACATAGACAACATTTAATAACAGATCTATCGAATGGGACGAACTTGCATCCATGGTTAGACCCAATTTGGTGCCTATAGACCGACATTAAATCCATATCCCTCGAATGTTTCTGACTTTATAAAAAGAGTTGTGTAGCTTTCCGTGATACATACTACCAAATGTCTTATCAAACTTATCTTAGCAAGTGTCTAACTAGTTGAATCTCGCTTACAGCTTAAAAACTTTATGAGTTATGATGAAAAATGTAATCGATCATTCCATAATAGGCTGAGTTAAGAGGCACATACTCTACATTGCTTTTTATATGCCGCCGCTTTAAACAGTTGCATATACGAACAGTACGTGAACGCGAACGTGTACTTGAACAGTACGTGAACATGCCGGATCACATGTTTGGAAACGTATAGATCTAATAAAAGGGCCTTACATAATTATTATGTTCTTCTTCTTCTTCTTTTAGCATTTCAAACTTATCGCTTTTACAATTCGCTTATTGCTTGCTATCAACTTAGTGTTCTAGGTGCACTTCCACTGTTACTAATTGAGAGCTTTCGATGCTAGAGTACCATTTTTTGTCATTAGTATGACTATGTGCCCAGGAAGTCGAGAAGTTTTCCTTTATTAAAAATTCCTGTAGACCAGACCGGGAATCGAACTCCAGCTACTCTACCATGCTCGAGAATTACACATGATATAATCATGAATTTGATATAATCAGTGATCAGGGATGACTGAGAGTCGGGATCGTCGATGTCACATTCTACAGTCCTGAACTGGCGCGAAACATGAACTGGAGTGATCATTAAGCGATCCGGTACGGTATCGGGAGCGGGACACAGGCGGAACAATGTAGGAGACAGCTGAATGAGCGATGGTGAAAAACGGAAAACTTTAACATTGACGTGTTCGTCGAGGCGCTTCGTTTTGAGCAAAGTCCGTTAGATCTGAGCGCCGAAGAGCTGACAGCAGTAATTGCACGAGCGTGTGATGCAACCATGCTGAGGGGAAAGAACCGAGAAACGGTTGGCGTCCTGCGTACAAGTGGAAGACATCCATCACATAGCTACGTGCCAGCTGCCTTTGAGTCCGGAGGAGAAGTCAGAAAGTGACTAAAGGACGAAGGAAGAGTGGAAAGAGGGAAGGTATACAAAGCGGCAAGGGACGCGCTAAACAAAGCAATCAGGGTAATCAAGAATGCCAAGAAGCCAACGTGAACCCCTTGTGTGGAACCTATAGAGTGGCCATGGCAAAATTAAAAGGCCCAGTAGAACCCTCTGAAAGGTACCCAGAAAAGATAAAGGCCATCATCGATGGTCTGTTCCCGCAGCATGAAAAAACAACATGGCTGATCAGATTACCCACGACGATGACGATGATCACGGCTTTTCAAATCTGGCCCTGAAAACATTAATCTTGCAGAATCCGGGTATGTTCAAGACCACTCTACCGAAATGCATGGATGAAGGAAACTTTCCAGATAACTGCAAGCGACAGGTGCTGGTGATGCTGGCGAAACCTGGAAAACTCCCTGGAGCTCCGTCGGCCTATATATCTGCTTGTTTGCTGGCAAATTACTAGAGAAAGTAATACTATACAGGCTTATGAGATACACAGAGAGAGACCGTTCTTTCAGATTTACAGTTCGGTTTCTGAAGGGGCAGGTTGACAATACATATCATTCGAATGGTCATCGAAAACTGCAAAGGTGACACAGAGGCAGCAAAGACTGGGTAATAGTTACTGCGCCGTGGTTACCTTGGGCGTAAAGAATTCCATCAACAGTGGTGGGTAGCGGATTGGATCCTTACGAGCTACTTTCAGAACAGGACTCTGATTTACAAAACAGACAAAGGAGAGAAAAAGAAGACAGTGGATTGCGATGTATGATAGAGTCGGTATGGATGATGTGGTGCTAGTATCCATCGGTGAATCACGAGAGAATAACGAGAGCAGGTCGAAGTACTTATCACGGAGGCGATAGACATGGTGGAAGACTGTATGCGAGAGAAAAAGCTAACATTAGGCTGAACAACAGGTGCAAATCACGATTGGGGAACATACCAT
The DNA here is from genome assembly GCA_034211315.2 of Aedes japonicus. Taxonomy (NCBI): domain Eukaryota; kingdom Metazoa; phylum Arthropoda; class Insecta; order Diptera; family Culicidae; genus Aedes; species Aedes japonicus. The sequence continues at coordinate 17,883 of JASCZW010014526.1, forward strand.
TAACTCAAAGCGAGAGGTAAAGTATCTAGGGGTGATGATTCACGACCGGCTGAGATTCAACAGCCACGGCGATTATGTCTGCTAGAAGACGGCGAGATCGATCAAAGCTGGTGGACCAGCCTGGGCGTCAGCGCTTAAGACAAAGAGGATCCAGACGTATGACGTGATTAACATGAGCGTGGCAAGCGCTTACCGAACCATATGGTTGGAAGCGGTCGTTGCCATCGCCGGTATGATTTCAATCGGAACAGTAGTAGAAGAGGATTACCAGTGCTGCCCGAAAGAAGCACGTGGGGCATTCGGAAAACTGTTAGAGCCGAGTCACTAAAAAAGTGGCAACATGAGTGGGGCAATGGAGAGAATGGAAGATTGATACATCGGCTCGTCCCGAACGTGCCCATGTGTCTAGAGAAACAGCATGGAGAGATCAACTTTCACCAAACACACTTTCTGTCAGGTCACGGATGTTTCAGGAAAACCTTGCATATATTTGGACACGCAGAGTCACCGCTTTGCCCAAGTGATGTCCAATTCGGATGTCCACAGTTTGCGGCAAAGCGAAATGGAATGCGTGAAATAGTAGGAGAGAATGTTTGCGTCGATCACATAGTGGAATGTTATGTGCGGCGACGAAGACACGTGAAAGGCAGTCAATATAGCGGTGACGCAGGTCATGATCGACGTTGGACCGTACACTACCGCCCTTCCGCTCGTTTTCAACTTGCATTTTTTAAATTTTACATCCTTTCGAACGGAACGGAACTATCAATGCTTTCTCTTCATTTATTTGTTTAGCATTAAACTACTGTCCACTCCTAGAGTCTCTCATGTTGATGGGAAATTATCTGCTTCTGACAAATTTCTTCATAGCTCGTTGCTCCGCGCATTGCGAGAATACAAAAAACAACAATCAAAGTGTAGTAATGTTATTATTAAAATTAAAGCATGGATTATTGCCTGAAGACATTGTTCAGATGTAGAAGTACGAAAGAGCAACAGAATGTTTTTTTTCCTTGTTGGGGACGTATTGCCACTGCGACCATTGATTTGATTTATTGTGTCGTGTCCTCCTTTTTATTTATGCCATATTATCGCAACGGTAAGTTACTATTTGGAGTAGGCAAACAGGTACTACATTTCTTAGGAAGTGTACTTGATTGGGAGCAGCGTTCCAGACCTCACAGGGTTTAATGAGCCCCTTGTCAAAAAATCTTCATCGTTTATTGAATAGTGCAACACAGTCGCACATTAAATGCTTAGAGCTTTCACTTTCTAATCCACAAAAGCGGCATTTATCTTCATGAAGTTGACCGATGTTTTTCAGGTGATATTTACTCGGACAATGTCCAGTTATCAAACCAGTGTATGTGCTCAAGTCGCGTTTCGAAAGTTTAAGTAACGCTGAGAAGCGCTAGGCTTAATGAACTGTTTGGATTGCCGGGCATTGAGGTACTATTCTAGATAGCCTGTACTTTTTCCTTTTCCCAGTTCTTTAGCTCTGATCGGAAAGTTTTGGGCTACATAGTGTAAGATCTAACACTTCTTCCCTTATAGCATTTATGAAAGTGGGAGCGTCTTCCTTGTTAACTATATCAATATTAGGTTGTGAGATGAATTCAAATAAAGACTCACCTCTTTTGTTGATTCCACTGCTGCTCCATATCGTGTGATGGGCGTTTGCATCGCATCCGACGATGAAAGCCTTATTTTGGCTTCTGCAATAGGCAACGAATGCTGCAACTTCTGGAGGTGGTGCATCATCAGTATCACCAGGAATGTATGCAGATGCCACGTAAAGCACCGTTTTTCCTTTCGTTGTTGGCACCTCTACCGAAATTGCAGCAACGTCTCTGTGGATGAATTCAGTGAGTGGATTAAGTTTAGCGTTAATATTGACAAGTAGCGCAGCTCTAGGTGTGATCTGCGTATTGTCGTATATCAGCTTACTCGATTGTGTAGGCATTCTAATATCCTACTGTTATGCGCCCAGGTATCTTGTAGAAAAGCTACGTCCAGTTTATTTTTAATGAAGGTTTTGTTGAGTACAGCTGAAGCTGCCTTTGCGTGATGAAGGTTTTTTTGAATACATTTTATAGTTGTTCTAGACATTTCTTCTTTTTTTCCGTTTTATAGGCATATTGTGCTGCCTTTGGTTGGTCGGTGATTCGCCATAGATGGTCATCTTTGTTTGACCTTTTGTCTGAGCAGAAGGTGGGCAGTGTAGAATTTCCGTCATTCTTCTGTTCCTCTAATTCACTAATTGGAGGACGTTCATTCGCTATGTAAGAGCACCTTAAAACATCATGCAGTAGCCTTATGGCACTTATGGCAGCCTTCAGAACCGCCAGTTTTTGTTGCCATTAGCTTCTGTGCATTGTTTATTCAGCTCATGCAAATGAGTGTCCCCAGAATCATCGTGGATTCCAGAACTTTTATTGGACATTTCTGCGTCGTCCACTACCATGTTGTCTTCAACAGGCACTTCTGTTGGACCATGATTACGCCTCATTATTATCTTGTTTTGCGGAGGACTTTTTCCTAAAGTAAGCAATTCCAAATTTGTAATCCACAGTGAAATTGCATTTTTCCAGATTTTCATGGACACAGCATCAACAGTTAGAGCAGCTCAGTATGATGCAGTTTGACCGTATATCTCTTTAGGACTCTCCAAGCATCTACCATTAGTCCTCGTTTTGATTTTCTACAAGAGTGAGGATATCTTCATTTGTATCCTCTAGATTTTGTGGAACAAAATCCTACTACGATATCCGGTTTTGGTATTTTTCCTTCTTCTACTGTTATGAGGCAAGCATCTTCCCATGGCTGAATGCTGGGGATTATTGCCTTTTAACCAGTCCTTCAGTGTCTTGATTTTTGCAGACAAGTATCATGTGTCTAGGCCTACAAGCAATTCCTGAACTTAGGCTTGATTTTTCCTTTTTGCTCGGCTACTTTCTTCAAAAATTGCCTTTGAATAGTATTTAATTGTTCCGGGGCCGTCTCATTGTTCGAAAACCTTCATGCAGAATTCAAATCTGTCTTAGAATTTAAATATTTCGCTGTAAGAGAGTTTGACGCCCTGAGGGGTTGACGATTCTCTTGCATCTCCTGTTCTGGCTCTTTCGAGTCTAGATTGTGCTGAGAAGTTTGCATAAGATGCATTTCCTCTTTCAGTCTCGAAGAGCAACCCTCTTTGGTAGGATTAGTGTCGCTCGAGTTGGATTGCACTCAGCTCTGCGGTTCTGCAGCGTTGCTGGGGTGAGATTGAGGCACATTCTAAAAGGCTCCTCAGCCAATACACGTGCCTCTTTAGGGGTATGACCCTAGTAATACGAAGTGCTTCATCCTTTTTCTAGCAGCGCCATTTCACCCTTTAGGCTTTTTATCCTTTTGAACGACTTCTACCATCGTTGTCGCAGGGTGCTTTGGAAGTTCCAGGGACAATCGTGGTTACAGAACCCGTTGAGGCGTCCGAGCCTATAGGAAATCCAGGACCTATGGAAATTCCAGGTACCTTGAGTAGTTCTAGGGCCCATTGAAGCTCCAGGGCCTATTGAATTTCTAGGGACTACTGAAGTATTAGGGCTCTTTGGAGTTCTAGGGCCTTTTGAGGTTCCAGGGCCCTTCAACATTCCAGAGCCTTTGGGTGTCCAGTAAAAGATTGGAGTTCCACAGCCCGTCGATGTTCCATCTTTCGGAACTCCAGAGCCTTTTTGGTGTTCCAGGGCTTTCAGGTGCTCCAGAGCCTTTCGGTGTTCCAAGGCCTTTCGAATTGAGCTCATCCAAATTTTTAACATAATCGATCGTAGGGGAGCAATGAGCTCCTTTTCCTTATTTATTCTGCCATAATTCCGTTTGTAGGATTTAGAAGCAACAGCAGACGGCAGATAACAGAGTGACGTTAATACCATCTTCAAAGTCATCATCATCATCGTAGATATCGGCGGATTCGCTGGCCAGGGAGTAGAGGATTGAGGAAGAACATGAGTTAACGTCCTCTAGCGAAATGCTTCGCAGCCGATCCTCGACATCGTTTATGTTCTCTATTAATATCCATATCAATAGGCTACCTATTTTCTGTAATCGATGGAAAAGTAAAAGAAAACGCATTTTCATTTCCCTTAGTATTGCAATAGAAAAATTACAGTGCTCAGGTATAATTATTACAGTATGAGTTTTGTAAAAACCCGGCATTAATTCACCGATGGTGAAACTGAACCCTTCTTACATTTCACCAGAATTACAAACTCAAATGTGGGCAATATTGTACTGGATACGATATTTTCATCAGAAATTCCAAGAAGATTCAGAAATATTTAATATGACATACATTCAGTTTATAGAAATGAACTTTTGTCAATCCTGAACGTATTGTTCAGCAATGTGATTAAAATATTACCATTAATAGTCTTTAATGACCTGTTTATGTTAGTTTTTGAAAACCATAAATATTGAAATTTCATATATTCAGTCCATAGAATGAATTATTAGACAATTCTAAGTGTCAATTTTGATTATCGACTCATGGATTCAATATGCTTAATAAGTACATGCTCGTTGAAATTGGTTATAGTAAATGGAGATTTTGTATAATTTTCGAATATACTCGTTGTGACAGTTCAAAACCAGACCACTTGAGCCAATCGATGCTGGTCTAATTCTACTACAGTCGCATAGTGTGGCTAGTCCGCCTGTATGAGCTATACAACGCAACAGATGCGTACACAATATTAGAATGCAAGCGGCAATCGATTGGTGTGATTGGTCTGGTTCGGTCTTGCACTTGCAACTGAGTATATTGTCATCTCTACAATTATGTGCTCTCTTGGTATTG